>JAZGTI010000543.1:29212-61155 GCA_036877585.1 Botia kubotai | reverse complement strand
TTAGCAAACCTTCTGAGAACATTCCCTGTTAGCTGGGAACTAGAAATATATTTACATGCTTAAGTGTGGTCAGGCATACCGATGAGTGGTGCTGTCCCATATGAATCAGGGTTCACATGTGTGACTGTATACGCACCTAGTAAGTGTGCCATCCTTCCCCAAAGATCCCAAAGTGACCCTGTGTCTCCACAACCTTACATCCCAAGAGAATTCCACAATGCCGTGTCACACCTGCAACCTGTATTGGGAATTCCTGTGCGGAGCCTAAACTCTCCTCCCTTGTGCCCTAGTGATGGACAGCTAACTCTGGGACTGAGGCCTCCTGCATTTTCTACTCCACCTCAACCAGACGTGAAAATTACAACCACAGGAGACCGTTTCCTCTATTTCACCATCTGACCTTAATGCTGATGCTTCCAGGGAATGTCATGTCTTTGTGCAGCCAATCTTGTGTGCATCTTTGAATATGTTGCCAGTGGTGTATTTACAGCTTCCTGTTCAGACAGTTCAAATAATATTCAGTGGAACAGCACACAGAACTTTTCTGAGCCATTTCATGATTAGGAGTGGCGACATCACTTCCCACACCATCTGCAAAAACTATTTACATATTTTAATGCATGGACAAACTGTGAATTCTTCGCTTAGTGTATTTGTATCAGACGATGATAACTGTGCTAAATGCAGCTTACATTAAGTGAATCTTTAGCATATAGGTGACAGGACTTACAAACAAACCCTAATCAAGCATGTCCACCCCCTGACAACACATCAGCAACACAAGTTGACAGAATGCATCCTATCTGCCTGACAACACATCAACAATATCTTTACACTTGTTTACTTTAGCTTGTTGTGATGCTGTTGTAGTTCTTCTGGTTAAGAGTCCTTCTCTCTGCCCCCCCAAAAAAACACACACACCCACAACTATTGCCACAAGTGAGTTATCCTTTTCTGCTGTCCCAAGGGACCTGTTTGGAGTGGGTAGGGGGGATCCGTTTGCCTCTCTGACAGATGGGTCCTTGTTTCTGTCTTTCTCTCCCTCACTCCCTCTCTCTCCCGTGCTCAGACACAGACACACTCGCTTAGACTTAGATTGAACGAATACAATAGGAATTAAAGCCATGCACACATGCTCCCTCTATGTCTGCTGAAAGCTGAGCCCCTTGTAATAATTATAAAAGCAGGGGTGTGTTTGGGTGATGGGGGCTGGGCTGCTGGGGAAAACTTTGATGAAAATTTGGACTTAATGGCTTTTTTTGTCTGTTGCAAACAAACAATTTTGCCAGTTGCAAACAAACAAGTTACAAACAACCCAGCTAACAGGAAATGTTCTCAGAATGATGTCTAACTTTTTCTAAAAGTTCTTTCAAAGTTATCAAAAACATTCTAGCAGTAGCATTAGTAGAATTTTAAAAATCATATATAATATCATATACATCAAAAATGTTATTCTTAAGGAATGAGTGAAATGTTTTAAAAATGTTACAAAATTAAAAAATCAATTTTGAATAACGTTCTTAAAACCAATGTCTCATAATACAACAGATAAAAAAACTTTACAATTTGAACATTCCTAGAACAACATTTTTAATGTTTTTGTTGGAATGTTTTACTTGGAAACATTACAGAAATGTTCTTAAAACCTAAAATCGTTAGCTGAGAATCTGCTAAACAAACCTGCTTATATTTACTTTTGTGCAGTCGAGAGTTTTCATTCTTCACCCTGTTTTATTTACATTCCAAGCCTGTCAAAAATAGATTTCTGAAGACGGAATTGCATCCACCTAAGAAAATTTAAAAAAGAGCGAGAGTGTGTGCATATGTGTGTGTGAATGTGGCTGTGTTTTAAAAGATATGTGTTGTAAAGGTAATCCCAAAGCTCCTGCTATATCCGCTGCTTACTGGAGCTGAATGCAGGAGTTCTTTTCGGATGTATCCTGAGGGACAGACGAACAGCCCAACTCATGCTTTCCGGCACTGGGGAAAAAGGGACAGTTATATGGGTATGCACTTTTAACCTCAGTATTACTCTGTTTTTCAACACAGTATCGTACGAAAGATCGTTACTTTTCTCTTTGAGAAGCATTGATACCCAATGAGCAGAGGGAAACTGAGCAAGCACGGCAACAGAGCTAAGAATGAAAGCCAGCCAGCCAGTTTGTGTAAATCACTCTCATATTATATCAAGTGCCCACTGCATAATTAGAAGCGTAAAATTGCCTATTTACACAATATGCCACCTGCAACCCCTCTCTAGACTGTTCAACTGCTCTGTTATTGATACGAGTGTCCATGCAACACCTCTTGCCACTTGTCTAGCAATCGCTTGGAAGTACAACAAATTCCTAACACGTCCATTTTGCTGGGGAATCTGAAGGTCACATTGGCTATTAGGCCTTTAATTAAACAATCTGAGGGAAGAAAATACAATCACTTATAGCTCCAATTAAGGTGGTTAGAGAATTCCTCTCACACCACAATTTACAAATTTAAGTGTTGAGCCAATCATAGTCTATCCTCTTCCTGAACCCCAACCCTGTTTGGGGGAGAGGGGGAGGGGGGTTCCATCTGCTTTGCTGGCTGTCCTTTGGGACACGGGCATACCCCAAGGGGCTGTAGCTGGGAAGGATGAAGGGAGGGCGGATGGGAGGGAGAGACAGAGTTGAATAGATTGCACCCATGCACTAATAAAAGGCCATAATCAGTATGCTGAAACACAATAGGCAGATTTTGCCCGTTCCTTATCCTGCCCTCCAACAAACACAATCATTAGGAGATTCATAGGTGTCATAAAACGAACTGAAATTAGAATTTTGTAATTAATGACATGAGTGAGCAGGTTTTGCGGGGTTTTATTCCAACAAATTAAAACATTTTTGTGTGTTTGGCAGGAGGCCATATATTGTGTGTGATCAGGTGCGTGTGGCCCACAAGTGGTGTAGTTTGATTCCCACTGCGGTTTGCAGCAATATGACACATAAGGCGTTAAGTGGCTTGATTTCATTTTCAGTAAATTTAGCTTTGCATAAAATAATTTCACTTCAAACTGATTGTTTTATTAATCACATTCATCAGCGTTTAAGAAATCTGTTCTTTTCTTTATTAAAAATTCAGTATCTAATATGGTTTTTATTAACACAGCTAGATCACTTATTTTCCCACAGCTTTAAAAGTAACTGTGGTACACATTCGTTTCATGCCAATTTCACAGGGCTGATCATTCAGATTTATTGTTTTTTTTAAGCATTTTCACTTTTATACAGACTTTTTGATGCAGAAACAGAAGCCAGCTGGAAAATACTAACGCTTCGGATTAAATGAGACGAAAACTGATTGTTTGTTTGCTGCATGAAAGACAGACAGAAAAAATAAAAGGAATCAAGTTGCATCAGGTTTCATGGTTTCTCATCAGCTCGGACTTGTTGAGGGATGCCTGGATCTGAAAGGTGCAGGTCCATGTGGGTACCCCGGCTAAGAATCTCATTGATTGAACTGCTCCTCCAGGGCAATGGCAACTTCAGTGCTTAGTTAACACCCCTCCAGCAAACTACAGAGCTTTACGATTGGCTGGCTGCCTCTAAGCTGCCTGTCTTTTAGGCTTATTGTTTTGTGAGCCCTACACAGTCAATATTAAGCTTGGCTAATGTGATATAGAGGCAGCTGGAGGAGCCACAGTTATTACCATGACACTGCAGAGTGAGGGGTGTAATACTATTAAAAATAAATCAGGTGGTTTGATGATTTGGCATGGTCCTGGGATTCTGTGGGACATTAGGTGGGGCAGTTGCTATAATTCTATTACACATTCTGGGGGAACCTCAGAGGAACAATTGATTCTCATTCCCTCGTTCGGCATAATTCAATTTCTTTTCACCAAAGGCCTGAAAAAGAAGGCAAAATAGGAAGAAGTTTACGTTTCCAATTGGAAAAATCAGCGGCCATTATAGTACATTCTGTGTTTGAGGAGAGAAAGCAGATGTTTTGAAGACCTTTCACCTAATGTTGGTATAGTTTTACAGCTTTGATGTCATACTACAGCTTTGATGTCATACTACAGCTTCGATGTCATACGACAGCTTTGATGTCATACGACAGCTTTGATGTCATACTACAGCTTCGATGTCATACTACAAAAAACTTTCTAAACTAACGAATATTGTTAAGTGTTAGGCTAATACAACAAAAAATAAACTTTTTAGGACATTTTATTATCTTTGATTGGTTGCTGCCAATCGTATTGTACAGAGAGATTAAACGTGAGGCCCAGAAATTAATCTCTTTAATCGGTTTTAAGATTTGGTGTTTGCTCTGCCGACTCGTTTTGTAAACGCATTTCTGCGCTCTCGTAGTGAGCACGCGAGGTCAGCACGTGTTTACAAAAATACATTTAAAACACTGAACAAAATGTGCTTTTTATTAACACGTGTCAATTTTATTTGCTTCGAATTAAACAAATCTGACCGGCATTTATACTAGTCCAAATGTACATTAATTAATTCATTCAGTGTGCCGTTGGTCGCGCGGTGGGGGTCCTGTGTCACCATTGTCCTGGCGCTCGAGACACATAAACGGTGATTTCAAGGCCCATTGAGCGCGCGATGGATTGTACGTAAAATCCATTGAGGGGCGGAGAACATTGATTATTCGACGGGTTCCTTCAAAATACCAAGTGCACTAAATCTGTCTGGACTGTTTTTTACGTCTTAGGGGCGTTATGCTGCCAGACAAACAAATATTTATCTGAAAATGGGATTTACATTTTATGTTTTGCCCATATACGTTGAAGTCCAATTAAATTATTATAGTTTTGCAGCTTGTAAGGGTAAGCAATAATAACTGTTTTTATGATATCGCTTAATGGTATCGTATATATGATCACTTTGTATTCATTCAGCATCGATACAGTACAAAATATTCGTGTTTTTTGGCGTGGTTTAATTAAGTTGATTAACATATTTCTATATTTACTAACGATAGTTATTTAATCTGGTTGGTCTGGTATATTAAGTTTTTATTTAGGCCAATACTGACACCTAGTGGTTTTAGTTAAGCACGACTTTGTCTTTGTGCTGTCACGCCCTAACTACGTACTGATTGGCTAATGACTTACTACGGGTTTAGATACAATTCTGTTTTATGTACAACACGCTGATTGTGAGCCTTTATATATGGCATCTAATAATATACACTGACTCATTAAATGTAAATTCATTTAATTTTGACAAAATATCATGCAAAAAATATAAAACATTATGTTATGCAAAAAACTAAACACATGCTGCTACAGAAAAATAAATAATTCTTGATGGTATGTGTCAGAATCAGCAGGCTACATGAAAAATTAAGAAATAGAACAATTATTAGGAGATGGAAGATTCAAAGACGAAAAGCAAGAGACTAAAAATAGCATATCTATAAATATCATTGGATAACAACAGTTTTATCTCTTCCAAACAGACACACACAGAGGTTTAACTTGTTCCACCTTTAAAATGTTCGTATTTTATAGCAGAGTAGCTCTCTAACAATGACAGAAATGTGATTCTGACCTACATATAGATACAAGCAGACTCAGTGAGACAGCACTCCTACGCACGCTCCCTTCCACCGCGCACGGTCACATCTCACGCATACTCTGTCTCCATTATTCCTCCTACCTGCAAGCATCTCTCATTTTCCTTCTTTCTCTACTATCAGAGGACACAAATGCCATTTGTCTGACTGAGCTCATCTCTTGGTTTTCTGCAAGGCAGTGGACTGGAAGAAGGAACGCATTTAAATGGCACCGAAACGAGAACCATCCATTAAGAAGTCCCCATCAGGAGGAACACTGCCAAGACATGGACCACCATTTCCTTGCCCTACCACCACCCCTGCATCTTCAAAACCAGCTCCCGACTTGAAACCGAGGATGCTGCGTCCCTCCGATTTACCTTTTGACCCCAGCACGTTAGAGGTTAGTGATGTTTATGTAGAGTTCTATAGCCACAGACGCTAGTAGTTCGTTTATACTCTACATCTGGAACACCAGATCACTCAAATAAAGAAAATCGAAAAGTAAATAAATCAATCAATCAAGATATAGACATGAAGAGTTTGATGTGGATTTATCCGTTAATATTTTCTGTATGACTGTGTATACTGCCACACTGCAACACCCAAATCCGAGCGGAACTGAATTTAGCAGAAGTTCTGAATAAAACATCAAAGCAATCTTCTTTAATGCAGCTTCTAATTACCTCAGCGTGGCCGACAAAAACTGTGTCGCCCCAGACCTCAAATCTAAAGAGAATACCAGAGCTATAACAGGATTGAGAAATGGGGCACTGTTGTAGCTTGTCCACTGTAAGGTCCCCGAGCTGCATTACTGTCATCTCAAATTTTACTGAAATTTACTACATAATTTATTATCTAGATTAAAACGAACTGATTCTTCTACAACCAGATATCAAAGCAATGAATAAAGACAGTATATATATATTTTTAAACGTTGATAGATTTTAATGTTTTAAAGGTATATGGTAGGCAATTTAGGAGAGGCTAGCAATAGCAACCTAGCTTTGAAAGCACAAGGTCCCGCCCTACGTGCAGAGTGATCTTCAAAGCAACACCTCCTCCAATAGGTTGCAGAGTTACAGTTTGACAGGCAAGTAGTACATCCTGTCATTGTATTCGGATCAAATGCAATGATTGGACAACCGTTTAATCGTCCTACGCCTTACACAAGATCTATATAAATATAAACATATTAAGACCAATTTACTTGATTGCTATCAGGATGTGAAGAAACTATCAACTAGCATAACAACAATGTTTCTGGAAAAGATCTCCTACCTTGCCTTTAATTTAAAAAATATGCCAAAGACAAAGCAAGCTTACACCTCCACGTGCGTGGGCATGCATAGCATTTGAGTGTACATTTACCTCGCTAAATAAAAGCTTAGCTGCATGGCTTCACAAAATTACAAATCATCAGCATCGGCATTACACTCGCTTGGCGCATTATATTGTCAACATTATGTTATACAGATCCGCGCTGGGCGTGTCTCTGTGCACTTACGTCACACGTTATGTGCAATGAAAGGACTCGCCTCCGTCCTTCATAACTTAACAGCGCTACCGCCAGCCAGCTCAGTCCCGCCGCGATACACACACCCGGAATACAAGCCACCACTGCAAATATGGTACGCACACCGATGAGCATTTTATATGAAATAGCTTTAGTAGAATATCTGTAGGTGTATATAACTAAATGTTAGGTTTGTTACTAAAACGGCTTAATCGCCAACCGAAATCTGTCGTTAGCCAGCTTTATGCTAGCTAACCAATAAGTTTTTGCTTTAGATCCTAATTGGCACGTATAAAGTGGACAGATGTATGAAAATGGTTAACAAATTTCATTTTTAGAAATCCATGACCATGTTAGCTAACTTCAAATGATTTTAAAATGTGTTACAGTGTAGTTGTCGCTCGCTGGCGCCGATGCGAGTTAGCCGATTTAGCCTTGTCAGTTTTAGCCAGGAAAAACAACTTCAACAGTTCGCGGGCTAAATTACTTTTCCTTAATGAATTTTACAAACCTAGTGTTGTGATAGTTTTAGAAACCCCATTGAATTCATAGCTATTCGCTTTTGTGCATCATTTCACATTCATTAAGTGTCGTTCTGTCCTCAAAACAGTCTGACTTCTCCGAGGACCAAATTCTCGGTAAGTCTGTCTCTTGTCCAGATGCATGTATTTTCTGTCTCCGTGATCATCACCTTCCTCATGTATCATTATTTTCCCCATTTCTTACTATGCAGCCCGCTTTTGTCATCTCTGCCCGGTTATTCTGCCCTTATGTTACTCTGCCCCAGCTTTCTATCCTTACCTTTGTATTGTTTTCCCTTTGCGACTGTTGTATGTCGTCTCCAGATTGAGTTTAACTTGGAGCAAATACACGGTGAGTGCACTGAAACCCTTTTTCTGATGTGGTTTAGTTTGCATGCTGTTTTGGACAACGCGCTGCCGTTTGTGTGTGATCAAAACTCACCTGCCTCCTTCATTTGAAGTGTGTTGGGTAATTAACAAAAATTCACCCCGTTTAAAATTAATTATTTGTTTTGGTTCGAGATTAAAACCACTTTTTTGAACTGTTTGCCACCTTACGTGAATTTTTTCTTCTGTGGCAAATGGCCGGTCATATCTGTAGAGGGTGTGTCCCAGCCAGGAAGTGTTGAAACTGCTAACAGACGAGTGAGCTATACCTACTGTTTAAAACGTCCTAAAATCAGCTGCCAAACTAGAAAATTTAGGGTTGTGAGATGCTTTTTCTACCTGCTGTGTGACGTTTTCTTCATGGATGGCCATTTAGGTTCATTTTCGGTCTGTTTGTTTAAGCACAGGAAGTTGACAAAATGCTGCTCGCTCTCGTTTTCCTCTCATACCATATATGGTTAAAGGCAAAATTTCAAGGCATGTAATGGAACCAGCTGCATTCCAGTGAGCAGGAAAAGCATTACAGAGTATTTTGGAAGGGCCTGTCCAAACGGATAACAGACACTTCTATCAGTAAACTGTCTTTGGCTCTGAGACAAACAAATAGTTATTTATAACCGGACAGTGAAGGCACTTAAGCACTTGAAACTGTTCTCTGATGATTAATAACTTACTGCATTTTTGTCTTTTAAATTGCTTATGATTTCATTTACTGACTTCATAGACATTCTCATACTTTAAGATGCTATTTTCTTATTCGGCTTTGAAATATCCATTTTGACTTTAGAACAAATGTCGGCGTGTGATTCTTTATTTAAATGTTGCTGTTTGGCACCATTGTTAGTCTTAACTCCTGTTAAACAGCTACTTGATGTGTCTGAATATTTCATTAGCTGTTTAACCTGAGAAAAGCTCTCAGCTGAATACAAAGGTATTCTAATGACTTCAGGTGGATGGATAAGATTTCTGCCGTCATTTAGGCCAGCACAGCTAACCTGTATAGAGGCTGCAGAAAATGGCCTGCTATAGCATTAATATTAATGCCTGGTGCGGTGTGTGCTGATCCATTGGGCTCATTAAATTTAGAGGCTGTCTTTAAAGCAATAGCATGTTATACCTTTACAGTGTATTTTGCTTATTTCTTGCTACTTTGTTTTTACTGCTGCATAAAATCAGCCGTACTCGTTTGTTCATTCCTCCGCATTTCATTCTGTCCTCTTTAAAGCATGTCTTTTATTGCGCCTCCTTTTCTGTTTCCTCACCGGTTTCCAGCATCAATCTCAATAACGTCTTTAATGATCTGCAGAATTCAAAGAAGCTTTCCTCCTGTTTGACCGGACGGGAGATGGAAAGATCACCTACAGTCAGTGTGGGGATGTGATGCGGGCTCTGGGCCAGAATCCGGTTAATGCTGAGGTCCTCAAGGTCCTGGGAAACCCAAAGGCAGAGGGTAGGAATCTGTGACTCTTGACCCTTCACCATAATACCTAGTAAAGCACCTCGCTGGGGCCACACTGGGCAGAAAAATAAAAATACTCATTTTAAATGGGCTTTTGTTTGATGTAACCAAACACAATCTGGCAGTGTGTTACTCTAAATGATTTCATTTGTTGTACAGTAACATCTAGGCTCCAGCAGCTTCTGATATAATGTATATTTCAGGTGTTGCGTAACTGTAAGAAACAGTGCAGTTATGCACATGACATTTTTGGTCAGTTATCACCGTTTTCCCTTCCTAAAAACCATAAATAGCATTCTTAGTGGCTGAAATTTTGCTGCATCCCTTGAAAAGCCTCATGGATAATGGCTTACCTGCTTTGTCATTGCCTAATTTTTATGTCATATCTTTGTTTGATCCACCCTATAATGCTGAAATGAGCTCTATCTTGTCTGATTAACATCATCCACATTTGTTTCCAAAGAGATGAACCATAAACTGCTGGACTTCGAGCAGTTCCTGCCCATGCTGCAGGCCATCGCTAAGAACAAAGACCAGGGCACGTTTGAGGACTTTGTGGAGGGACTTCGAGTATTTGACAAGGAGGGCAACGGCACGGTCATGGGCGCTGAGCTTCGCCATGTCCTCACCACACTGGGTAAGCTAGCGTGGTCTCCAGAGGAGAGATATTTATAGTCCACGTCTCTACATCTAGGCCACTGAACGTAGATATAGTTTAACTGAATGCAGTTTTGTTAGGACAAGCTGTATTTTTTTGATGTTGGTTGTAGTATATTGTCAGTACAGTCCACCGCCATGTTGTAGAAATGTTACTTAAGCGATTTGGTTTTTAGGAGAAAAGATGACCGAAGAGGAGGTAGAAACGCTTTTAGCCGGCCACGAAGACGCTAACGGTTGCATCAATTATGAAGGTAAACGATTCAAAGCAAGTTAATGTAGGTACATGGAAAGTACCACACCAGTTTGTGTGGAGAATGTACAAGAAAGCTACGGTTTGCCATGTAATTGCAGTATTTTAATACAAGCTTTAACAATGTGCTGAAAATCCAGAAAAAAACGATGTAAAACTCTTAACTGATCTTCCACAGCCTTCGTACGTCACATCATGTCTGGCTGAAAGACATCACGGGTGTACGTCCATCTCCTGCCCTCGACGTTTATAACACGTGAAACCGCATTCCACCCAGGCCCTTTCTTTAATGTTCTCTAGGAGACGCGCATGAATGCATAGTCCACGCCCTGTCTTTTTGCACATGCAGCGTAATGCATACGATCGCAGGGATGGCTGTGCGTCATGTGACGTCTAGCGTTAGAGAGCCTGGTTGGGATTAGTTTGAAGGTTTTGATATGGTTGGACTCTTCCCTATCTCTGCAGCAGCCTTTTCTCTGGCCCCTGGCTGCAGCATGCTCTCTGCACGCGGCCGTCTTTGCGACGGCTCTCAGAGGCTACTGGTTTAGACGCAGAAAAGGCAGCAGCACCGCTTCAGGTTTTGGCACGGGTCAAGGGTTGTGGCTTAATTGGTAGAGCATTGGGTTATTGGGTTATTATATAAGTTGTGGGTTCGATTCCCAGGGAACACACACTGATAAATTATATACCTAAAATGCGATGCAAGTCGCTTTGGATAGAGGCATCTGCCAAATGCGTAAATGTGAATGTAATTTCTGAGCAACGTTTGTAGGGCGTGTCGCATTAATAATGCTTCATTCCGGTTCTGATAAGACATTCTGATAATAGGTCCACACCCTCCCTGTGCTCTGAGCGGTGCAGTTGCTTTTTTATTTTGAACTAACCGGTCAGATTGCAGTGATTGGCTGTTTTTGCTGACCTTTCTCTCCCTTTCCTAATGGAGGCTGATCCATAGCGCAACACTGATTTCTCATTGTAGCTGTGCTGAAAACAGTTTCATCTCTTGCCCTGTAGAGGAAAACCAGACGGTGCTTTTTTAACATTCTCTGAAATCCTAGACCTGGTTAAGTCTTTGAGCTGTGGTTTAGTAGGAGCTAGCCATGATCTTGCTCTCACACTGTTTCTCAGCACTTCAGGATGTGTACAATTGGGGAACGGCCCCTAACTACAGCAAATCAGATCATGTGACCCTTCAGAGGTGGCCAGCTGGCTAATTTGATTACCTTTCAAGTTTGTGGTTACAGCTGCAATCAGTCTGTAACTTTATTTTGGTTACAAATGAATACAAATCGGTTATTGAGCAAGTACATGAGTTTATAACCGTTTATAATGTGAGCTTTGGGGTCTGATTTGCAGGTCCATCTGAAAACAAAGATCCAGCTACTATATCGCATGTCCGGGTACTGTATATGGTGCAGCGTTTGTTGCTTGTTCTTACAGTAGTTGTTTAGTAATGTAAACTTGTCATCCACATTAAGAAAATAAAAATTGCACCCCCCCAGTTGTTACAAACAGAGATTGCGCCAGAGAGGCAAAAGTTACAGATTGTAGCTTTAATGTAAAAGAATCTGGACTTTAGAAGTGTTTCCATCAGGCTACCTGCTGTAGTTGGGGTCCGTTTTCTCCGAAATGCAGAAATGAGACTAACTTTTCTCTCTCTTCTTTTTCCAGAACTCGTTCGCATGGTCATGAGCGGTTGAAGATGCAGAACGCAACCCGTTTGTCTGTCTTATTTTGCGTGTCATTTCATAAATATACTTTCTTCCTGTTCATTCCATTATCTTCGTTTGCATATTTGCGCCGGCCCTTCTGTCGTGTTTGCGCTCATTTGGTTTTATGATTAGAAGTGCCTTTATCTTTAAGTTTCCCCTGTGACTCCCCAATAGACTCGCATTCTGTCCAGCGGTATTTAAACCATATAGTGATATGAAAATTTCTCTTGTGTTCTGACACGGTCTGCAATAAAACCTCTTCAGGCAGCATATTAGCAGTGTGTATGCAATTTCCAGTGTATCCTCAGGCATTTCTGGTGGACAATGCTGTATTTAAAGTGTCACGTCTGGCCAGACTTTTACGGCCTTTTCAGAACGAGAAGTTACCGTTTTCCGAATTGGAAATGCAATAACTTTTCTGTTTTAATTATCTTGAAATGTCCGACCTGTCCAATAAAGTACATTTTAAACTAACTGTTTTTGTCTCCTCTCAAATTCTACCGGAGTCTGCTTATGCGTAACCAACTAACTAGTAATCCTCAGAATTTTGTTTTGCAACTATGTGAAGGCATTTAAATGGGCCGTGCAAACCGTTTTGTAGGTTATGTTTAACCTCGTGCCCTATAGTACATTAATCTGTACGTTCCACCTCTGCAGTACTTTCTGTCTGCTGGTATTTTTGTAGTATCATCTTTTAATTAACTAGTATAGTAGTTAGATGATGCATATACGAAATTGTACAATTCATTCCCAACAGGAAATCCTCTGTTGCTTGCAGGACACATCATTGCAGATAGATGGCGCCATTCTTACACTTGTTGAAAACTCCAGGTCCAATTAATCGATTACTTTTAATTGTAAAACCAAGCTGTCTGAAGTGAAATTAGAGCAAATTGCTGAAATTCTTTCGCAGTTACACTAATGCAATTCAAATGATCACTATCGGGTTTTAGGTCAACAACCTAAATTAAAGGTAAACATTATCGGCACCGAGATGTTCAGCGTCTTTGGGACTAATTTGTCTCAATTACTTAGAAGGGCAAATCTTAGTGACACGGGCAGTGTGCTTTTAAGAAACCTGCTCATTAGTACAAATGTGCCATTTGGTCCAGTCAGGCTTATCAAAGGTTAAAGTTAGCCTCACTTTTTAGTAACTTACAACAAAATGGCATTATATTTGATAAAACCAGAAGTAAAACATAGACGACTGAAAATAACATTAAATACAAAAACAATCGGAATCTATTAGAAACATGAATGGTTGTTTTAATCTGTTTTACAAATGCCACATTACTGTACGTTAATGACCACACGTTTATTTGTAGATTGACGTGTTAAGATAAACTTACATTTGAACGACTGCTATTTCAGTCCACATATATCTGATCACACGTTTATTTAAAGCCATGTTTAAGAGGTAAAGGAAAGATGACGTTATTCCGAGGGTTTGTTTGGGCGGGTGGCCGCGTTGAAACCCCCGTGATGCATTGGGTGCCAAGAGGAGCCCATCAACAGCCCGCTGACCTTTTCTTTCTTTCCGCTCACCAGCAGTCATAACTATTCCCCCTCATTAGACGGCACACACACACACTCGCGGACCCTCAGCCGAGCGCCGGGTCTCGTACGCCGGTGGTGAATAGGTCCTTCACTAATTACTGAATGCATTTGGTGTGTGTATGCGCCCGTGCGAATGCGAGTGAAGTGTATTGATTATTTTAATCTGCCTATTTGTGAGTCTGTGATCCTCGTGGCTCTGCATTCGACGGGGGAATCACTAATGGGCCTCGGCGCAGGCCGTCTCAGACCTCTCCCCGTCCAATTAACTTTCAACTGGAATCTGGCAGGAGAGCGCGGGGAAGCTGGCCGCGGACACGCAGCGATCCCCCACACATATTCCCACCGGCTACAGATTCACCAAAGCTTTAAGGCCGGAATGTCATTACCTCTTGCTTTTAATTAAAGGTTTTCCTCCTCGTTTCAGCTCTGACATGTACAGGTAGCGGCGGAGAAGCGTTTATCTTGTTGGTTGGCTCTTGGTTTGCCTGAGTCGTCTTTTTTCCAAGACACAGACTTTTCGTTCGTAATGATGTCGTGTTCGTGTCATATAAATTCTGCGTATTTATATGTAATGCTTTAGTATTCACCTAACATGTTGTGGCACATGAAAATAAAGCAGAGATATTTGATTATTTTTTATTATTGAATTGTTTAGGAGGGACTCATTTTGATGTTTTGTAACAGTGAATTTTCACATGGCTTGTGTCAGCAACTATTTCTGTTTCAAAGACTTTATCATCTTATAAATCACTACTCAATATCAGTACAATTTACTTCGCTGTTAAATTTGATAAGGACGCACATTGTGAGAACCCTTCAATTGTTTAGACATGGCTAATAAAATACCAGCCGAACTGACATTAATACACTACTTTGGATGTGATGTCACATGACTAGATATAAGCATAATATATTTTGTCACGAGTTTATACAGTAATATACATTATTATATTTATAATGATATTATTTGATTAAAGTATTTTGATATATGTGTTGTTATTTATCCTAATACACTGACCTCCATGTTCCTTCTCTTAAAAGGTGCTGTTGTATTAATATTACATTTAAACTGACATACTGTACTTTCTCTTAAAAGGTCAAATGAATAAACCTACAGTAATATTCTGTGAACAGAGAAACAATAGGACAGTTCTGTGAATGCAAAAGCAAATAAACTTTAACGTTTTATTTTCACATTGTGATTTGAATGTGATATATATCCATGTCAAGAGTGATAGTTAACCTTTTGATTTCAACACAGAAGACTGTTTACGATGTTATCAGTAAAGATGTTGTTTAACGGTAAGCAGCATCAATTTAGGCTTTTCCAAATGACTTCTCCAGAGGGGTACAACATCCTCCCCTTACCAGTTATTGAAATAAGTCATGCCTGGTTAGGGGTTTAACACAATTTGCTCACAAAAGTGAAGTCTCAGATTAGGGAACTGTATTGGTTTGAATTGAAGGGTCTTCTCAGTCCAACTCAATATATTACTGTTTTGGTCTGGGCCACGTTCTTTACAGTTATTGGAAATCCATCTGTGTGACTGTGGTGGTCTGTTAGGTGTTTAATTTCACTGTTGTGTGTCCACGCACACGAGCCATATTTTCAATTCCACCCAGGCAGCCCAAAGAGTCACTTTCAGTCAAATGAAATGAACAAAAGGACTCGAATTAATCACTCGCGCTTCGTAGTGTGCGCTCGCATATATATGTGCCTGTATTATATTACGTTTGTGCTACGCTGCAGTAAGTAAAAAGTACCGATTTAGTCCCAGCCATGTGTAAATTCAGCTGTTATCCAGTCCCCATAAAGCACGGCGACTCGACTTCTATAGAGGGCACAGAATTCCAGAAGATTCTGAATGCAGTCTCATAGCAGTGAATCAGTGAACGAGGTTTTGACTGATACACAAAATGTAAAGACTCGTTTAACAAGTACACAAACAAACACATAACGGATGAAATTCTGAGAGCGTGTCACAGTCCAGGATAGATATAGACAGTTATATATATATATATATATTTATGCATTTTAATTTTGGGAAGGTTGGAAATCATGACATTAGGTTAAAGATAATTATAATTTACACACAGCGTGTCCGATAATCCGCCTGCTTTATGAAGGTAATAGTTTGCTTGTTCCCACCTGTGAAGCCCTTGTACCTTGTACGTCCATTTCTTTCAAGACTGTGGAGCGTGTGGAATTGTATGTGTGTTGTGAATGAGTGTGTGTGTGTTTATGCACAGTACATCTGACTGGTGTGTGTGTGTGTGTGTGAAGCAGCATTGTGCAGGAAGCAGGCAGGTCAGTCGGCGTAAATGAGGAAGCCGGAGAAGGTGCTGTATTTGTTGGTGTTTCCGCCGTGTACTTTCCCCCCGTCCAGCTGTACACACACCTCGTCTCCCACGTCTAAATGCAGGATCACGCTGTTGGAAGCATAGTCATAATTCTGATCCGCATCCTGGGCGATCGCGCTGGCCCTCACCTGTCACACACGGGACAAATGCAGCCACGGTTAAAGGAAGGACTCTAAATGCAGCTCGCCTCTATTGTCCCTCACGGGGGTCAATGCTGTATCGGGCAAAACTGTGTGTATTCTCAATAGCACTGTATACTGGAAAGAATTACTGTTGAAAATTACAGCATGAAGTCTCACAGACTCGGAATGGTGGTCAATTTTTTTTCTATAAATATTAATGTGAAACATGTAACTGAAAATATTGATTATCGGTATGAGAATACTGATACAGTAATGTGGGGTACAACATTGCCATACTTTGTAATTTGTAAGCGCTACATGTATCGATAACTACTTCATCATAATAATTACACCAAGCTCCATGAAATACATAAAATACAACATTTACACCCCGATTGCTCCTCACAGCTTCATTTTCATGCATATTTAATAGGACGTCCACCCTGCATAGAGTCTATAAGACAAGATGACTCAGACTGAATTCGTTGTAAAACATCTGCAGCATCTCACAAACACGTGTGCTACCCATTATGCTGCTAAACTGTTACTTTAATATGGCAAAACATTTGACGAGAGAAATATTATATGCTGAAAATATATTGCAAAGAGAAAAGAATGTACAGTATAGTTACCAAAGATGTTTATATAATGCAGGGATATGGGAATATGTCTGATGTCTTAACACGCTGAAGCTCTCTTGACATCAAAGACGTCTTGTTTTATCATCTCCATGGCAATGGAATGAGTCATTAAATGATACTCTGAAAAAGGCCGGTCGGGTTAAATAAACAGGGCTGCAGATCATCTGGTGACCTCGACCTGAATTCAGAATCGCCGAGTGTAGCATGTGTAGCATGCTAGCTATGTTACTCGAACGCGTAAACTTGAGTTTTGAATATACGCTGTACACTAAACCTCTTCCTCATATTGACCTGTTGAATTTAATCTCAGGCGCACGTATCACGCAGTCCGCGATGAGACTGTTTACCAAAGACATGAACTCATTGAAATTCTGCTTGAGAGATCAGCTGTATTGACTCCCAGCAGTGGATTTGAAACTTGTTTGTTAACATTTTAAATTGGGCTTAGTCATGTGGTCAAACAGACGTACAATTCTGAATAGAGATGCAATTAAGAAGGGTTTGTTATTTTCGTTGTTAATAAAACAGATAAACATTGTGCACTTTACTCTCATGTAACCTTTCTGGAAAAGCGCATTAAGACTTTTTTGTGCTCAGCTTTTTGAAACCTCTCTGATCTTCCGTGCTTAAATATTCTAATAAACAAAACAAAACAAATAAAACAAACGACAAACAAACATGGGCTCTTGCCAAGCAGGTGTCAGGTGACAAACAGTGACTGTCTGACATTCCGTTCAGCCATGTTATAGGCAATCAATCTCCCTCAGACATACGGAGCAAATCCTCCTTAGTCTATACGAGGAATACAAACTACATGCATAGTCTTCCTCGAATGCCTCGTTTTATTGGGCATGTTATTCCCTTGAGAAACGTCTCCCGCCAACCACAACCCACATAAAATACTGACCCCAGACGAAGATAAAGCCCCTCCCAGATCCATAATGTAATATCCACTCCATTACCATCACGATACTGTGCGCACAGCATCCTGAGTGGCGACTGTTGTCATTTAGATATGCGTTATTGAATACTAAAGTATATGATCATTTCAGAGAGGTTTCCAATCTAGCAGCACTGAGGGACAAACATATCCGCTCTGCACTCGTTTTGCGTAGCACAGCTACATATTTGTCATCCGTGATATGAAAAATCAATATGAAGTACATTTGACATTTTTATGTAGCGTGTATATAGCCTTAAAACAGACTCTTTTTGCCAATAAATAAGTACGAGGGATGTAAAGACTACATTTCGAACGTGTACCAAAGCTAGTGACCGTATTGTTTTTCGAAGGTATCTATTTGTTGCATTGAGGCATGATGTGAGAATCATTTTTAGTTGTGTCCAAGCAGTTGAAAATTGTGTTGGGTTGCCAGTCCCTGGAGAAACCCCCTTTTCCAACTATATCTCACATAAAAACCCCCACTGCAGTAACGGCTAAGCTCCCTCACTTCCAGATATAATAGCCACACTCTATTACTCATAATACAGTCATTCTCAGAATGTCCTGGTCAATAATTTGTATATTGAGTGGGTGAACGCTATCATTTGTTATGCGTCACTGAATACTGATCTGTGTTATTACGATGCATTTCTTTACAGAAGGCCGAGATATATCAGCTCTGAATTCTTTTGACTTATGAGTCTTGATGAGAAATGAAAGACTTCTCATCAAGATCTTATTGAGGCCGTAATATTAACCGAGAATGAGGCGGTCAATACGACCTGTGCATCATTCCTCGTCTGACAGTGATGGCCTGGCCTCATCTCCGTATCGACGCAGAGCGTATGTCATTCTCCTCATTATTTTGGCTAACCGGGCAAAGGGGCAGTCTTTCCCTCAGGCGTACCCCGACGTTCGATACCAAAATGCGAGCGGTCACTTTAATTAGCCGACATCCAGCGCGGAGCATTTAAGACCTCTCCGCCCTCCCATTGATTCTTGTCTTGGATTTTTGGGATCAGTTACATTGTATCTGACCGAGTTCAAAAACGCCCGTGGTTTGGCCGCCTCCCGCAAAGTGGGCTTGTTAGATGTTTCCCGGGCATTTCTCCACTGTATGTGATATGAAAGCTCGTCTTGGAGGGAGAGAAAGAGCCGTTGCAGGATTACTGTTGACTGCAGTGAAGATGGATATTGACATGGGAGCAGACTGCTTGTGAAACGCCACGCTGACTTGATCTCAGCGCCCGCTGCGAGCGAGGACCCTCGGGCCTGCCTGGAGGCTTCTTCTGCCTTTTCATTACAGGGGCCCCAATAAATGGAGCGGGGGGCAGTGAGGGAGAGAGAGGGGCCTGACTGCAGCGGCATTTTATACATAAGCAGAGGCGCGTGCTAGGAGACAGACAAGGGTAGACGAGAAAGGCGGAGGGGATAGGAGGGGTGGGTTAGGATAACAGGCTGATCAAACAAGGCTATTTTGTGCGAGCGTGGAGATGTGAGGGTATATGAAGTCTTGTTTTTATCAGTGGGGCTGTGCTCCAGAGGTAATAAAACTGACAGGATTCATTCCCGTTGATATACAGACCTCTTAGAGCGGAGACAATGGAAAACTAGCTTTTAAACTTACCTAAGGGACCGAGCACATAGAAGGGGAAGGAGAAGACTAAACAAAAAATGGAACATTTATTGAATAGCTCCTCAAAGGGAGAATAAAATTCGTTTGGCTTCTTCAGAGAGTTATGCTTAATTGGCACACTGTACGAGCTTGGCATTTTATACTAATGGCCCGAGAGCACACCAGCACATCTGTTGCAAGCTTTGTGTTTGGGGTGAACACCTGTGTTCATGATCACGGGTTCAATCCGTGTATAAAAATAATCTACTGTACTCATTTAGAGATGACATCAGGTTTTAATGAGTACGTCACCTGTGCATGCCGAGCTTTATGAATTTGTAATCAGGCTACCCAGCTGACATGGAACGTTCTAAGAATATTGTCTAATGGTCCATAAACGTTCTCTCAAAGTTATCAGAACATTCTTACAGTAATGTTTTTAACGCTATAATCATATATATCAAAAATGTTATTTTTAAGTTGTTAGTGGAACATTGTAAGAACGTTCCAGATTAAACAAAAAACGCTCTTATAACCAAGCAACAATGTTAATATGTTTAAAAAATGTGATGTTTTGAATGCTCCTAGAACTTTCAAAATAACATTTTTAACATTTTCGTTATTTAACGGAAACATTAGTTTTTACAACCTTAAATTGTGAGCTGGGTATAAAATTCCCCTTACAACTATTTGGCAATTAGTCTCTACAATTAAGGATAACTACAATTAGAGACTACCAAAGACACTCATTATATTTCTGCTGGACTATGGACATAGCTCTGGGAGACATTTATTAGAGCAGGTGCTGGTCATTAACAGACAGGCAATGGCATTTTTAACACTAGCGTGTGAAAGAGCTCGACCTTTTGGAGGTCTATTAAAAGAGCGTGTGACAGGTGAAAAAGAAGGAAAAAAATGGTGGAACGATTAACCAACAGAGGGGATGAAGTGCAGATTAGTTTACTTTGAACAGAGGTTCCGGTTAAGCTTCTGCAAACCTACAGTGGAACAGAGGAACTATAAATTAAAAGATTAACAGCACAAGTTAATGACAAGCGAGAAGACACGTAGCCGTTAAATCACGGATGACACACAACCTCAGTGTCATATTTTTTCACTCCAGCCCACATTAGCATTAAGACAAACAAGCCATTATTCAAGAAGCAAAGAAACACTAAAACGCCACCAATAATGTTAGTACCATCAAATCGCAGAGGATACCAGATTCCTACAGCAATGGACTCTGAGTATCACTAAAGGAGAAACTGGACCAGTTAAAAGTGACAACAACGCATTATGAAATTGTCAATGTCATGTTTCTCCCATATTCATTGTACTGGTATATTACCAGTATATCCATTCACTCAGACTGCAGTGGGCTCTATTAGATACATCGGCTAAATGTTTAGTTACTGTGGTCACATGTCTTCCCGCGTGGGCAACATACCAAATTAATTACCATAAATATATGAAGATGACCTCATTATATATTAAAGAGGGAACTATTATGATCATGTCACTAATGGTTTGCATCTGAGACTGAACAAATGAAGTGTTGCAACATTCCTTAAAATTCCATCGTCATCTAACGTTAACCAACGTTCTGAGAACGTTCCCTGTTAGCTGGGTATCCAGTAAGCCTTACTCTTGGGCCCCAGAAAAGCTAATGAAAACACTGCCAAAGAGCACTAACACGCAGACCATTCAACAGTGACATCTCACCACACTCCTGGGACTCTTTAGCCACATGTATTTGAGGTCCAGCCATGAGCGGACCATCACAACAGCATCAGTCAGTATCAGGAGACCAGCCTTCACTAGCTTGTCAAAACCACAGCACAATAATCTAGCAGATGGTCACACATGCCTAAAACCAGGTACGGTAACATGCATTCCACACTCTGGAGGATTATCCAAGACAAGATTTCCTCTTAATTAGCACCCTAACATTCATACACAGTCATAATTATCCAACAAACGTGAGTGTCAGGATCCAGTGTTTTTTCTGTTGATTTTTTTTACCTCAAGGCATCTTGTTAACCTGTCAAGCTTTGACATGTTTGGTGGCTCTCCATCTGCCTAAAGCTCCGTATTCATTCGCAAGCCTCCCAGAAGTCTCGTCTCTCTGCCCACTGTCTGCAGCTTTCTATTAAGCGATCTATCTTCCTTTCCTCCCCTGATCGTTCTGTCATCCAGCATGGGTGATTCTGCCATACTCTTATCTGTCATGGCTATCCCTGTGTCCTTCTCTCAGTCTCTCTCACAATTCACTTGTGCACTTGAGCTTGTGGATCGCCCGCCCACTGGGGTGCCATATTGAACATGACCTCCGCAATGAAGACACAGGACGATTGTGTGAAAACGTGTTCTCCAGAAACAAGCTGATACAAAGTAGAATTATGATGTATTTCAGCACTTCTTTTTTCTTCTTGTTTGATTCTTTTACAGTTTGTGTGTAAAAAAACACTGGCTTGCGTGCACACCTGTGGGTTGTTTATATGTAGAGTTTATGGGTGGGTGCAAAAGAATCAATAACATGATAAATATTTAGTATTTGCAATATTTTATGAAATTCTTACACAAATCAATATTTTTAGTTACATATGTTGGGGGAAAATGGGTGAAAAAGCAAAACATGCCAGCTAACAATTTCAGGTTGTGAGAACATTTCCCTAACGTATTCATTAAGTAATAAAAAGATAAACATATTATTTTGAATGTTCTAGCAACATTTAAACAAAATGTTCAGTCTTTTAGACATTGTATTAATGTTATTGCTTGGTTATGTGAACATTAGTCCAACATTTTTAAACGTTCCACTAACACCTTAAGAATAACATTTTTAAAATATTAATATATTTGTAAAAAAATACTGTTAAGATGTTCTATCAGCATTACTGCAAGAACTTTTTTAAATAACTCTGAGAGAACTTTTAGAAAACATTAGGCAACGATTTGAGAACGTTCCCTGTTAGCTGGGATATTGTAGCATTTGGTCAGTGCGCAATTATTCAACCAAAAATTCAAACTCACGTTTTTATAAATTATTGCAATGTATCATAGTTTAAGAACTGTGATTTTATTGCATCATGACCTAGATATCAATATAATTATATCATCAAGTCTCTGCTGATTCCTTTACCTAGTAAAGTTTACTTGAAATGGATCTAGTTTTCAGATTAAATTGTGTAATAGTGATGCTACACTTCCAATTCTTATATTAAATTTGAAGGGAAACTTTAGTTCTGGAAATCTGGCCTGTTCAGTCTATATGGCACCGTTTTGTCAGGATTCAAAAATAACCTTTTACAAATTAACATAAACCCCCTAATCCCAGTGGACTGCTGTCTGCTTTTAAAAGACACTTCTGAGAATTCCAGTCTCTCAGCATCTGTCAAACGATCCAGAATCCCTTTCACTTCTGCATGCTCTGTTCTTTTTAGCATTTAGCTGCATGTATCTGCATCCTATGAGCTCTTTAAAATCTTACAATCCATAAAGTCTGAGACCTCCAGTGACAATGCTTCTATTTTGCTCTTTAGTAATTAAATATACAATATAAATCCTTTTCCCATTTGACAGTGTGCACTCAAGCTGACACTGGCTCCAAATGTTTGTAGAAAATGATGATCCGTGTCATTCCAGCATGCCATGAAATTGTTCAAAATATCATCTTGTGTGCTTTTCTAGAAGCAAGCAAATCTGAGTTGACATAGTCAATGTCACAAAAAAGTCACAAATTTGAATTGGTCACCTGTAACTCTTAAAGGGATAGTTCAAAAACGAAAAAATGAAGCATTTTCCATCATTTATTCACCTTCATTAAATTCCAAACCTATATAAGTCTTTTGTGTTCTGTGGAACATAAAAGAAGGTAATAAATGTCTCAGTGGTTTTACGTTCATACAATGGAGGTCAATGGGTGCCACTGTTTGGTTTGTTTTTTGTACTTCACAATATCTTCTTTTGCGTTCCTTAGAAAGCAAAAAGCCCTAAAGTTTTGGCACGACATGAAGGTGAGTAAATAATGGAAGAATTTTCATTTTTGGGTGAATTATCCCTTTCAAAACACCTTATTTATTTCACATAATAACATGTTGTTTCAATTTTTTAAAATTAAATAAAAATATATGTTTTTTTATACCAGATTTAAATGAGATTTTGCATTGCAGATTTTAATATGGTCTCAGACTTTTGGACCCCACAGTATTAAAGAACTGCATGTGCATTCTGTGTGTTTTGTATTGTGTTGTATTGTAGCTGGCTGGGGAAGTATTAAATCACTCCCTCTGCACTTGTATATCACTCTAGTGTAGTAAGCAGTTAACCTGCACATTTCTCCATTACATTACAGGCCCCACTGAACAGTGAAGTGAGGCCACCTGATGTGCTCGGAATGGACATAATTGAGTGGACCGAAAAGATAATTAATGGGCAATCAATGAACACGCAATAGAAGGGGAGCACGTACGGCGTGCAGGGGATTCAATCTTAAAGTTATGAATGATTTAACAGAGGAAGCAGACTTGCATGACAATACCAAACTGTACATGACAGACAAAGCCTAGCCAACAATTGTAAGTTGTAAGAACGTCTCCCTAACGTTTCCTTTAAGTAACCAAAACGTTTAAAATGTCATTTGAAAGTACTTGGAACGTTCAAAACGTACAGTTTAGACACTGCGTTAACTTTATTGCTTGGATATACAACATTATTCAAACACACATTTTCAATTCTGTAACATAAAACGTTCCACTAACAACTTAAGAGTAACGTTTTTCATATATAGACCTATAACGTAAAAAATGTTCTACTAACATAACTGCAAGAATGGTTCTGATAATGGTTTTGATTTTTAGAGAATGTTAGCAAACATTTTGAGAACGTTTCCTGTTAGCTGGGGAGGGCCAATTTAATCTGCTTTCAGTCTAATCATATTTACAGGTGGAGCTTTGCATTAATCCAGTGTGTGTTTTTACAGTCAACATGACTTCATAACCTAAGCTTTTGTTGCACGTTGTAATACAAATAAACATTTTATGGCGTGTTTGGGTAAAACTGTTCATAAAAGGATACGATTGGCTGTCAAATAAAAAGGTGCGATAGTGCGTCTTGATCCGCAAAGGTCATGCAGTCCCTTTAAACCACTACAGATACATTTTTTCACACCTTGTCCGTTTCCTGCCTTCGGTGTTTAATTAATGTCAAGGGAACGAACGACCGAATGCGAAAACTGTCAATTTTTCATGCGTTTATTATTTATTTCGCTCTGCAGACTAGCACCAGACCACAGCCGATCTGTCTGCTGAATCATATGGCACATCTTTGGCTGATGAGTGTGATGTAAATATGGTGTTTATTTTAGTTATTAAATTGTCAAAACATATCACAATGACTCAGCTTGGCTAGTTTTCACACAAAAATTGATGTCATGATTCTCCTTTTAGTATTTTGACTGTCACCGCTTGTAATTATTAAACGTGCTTTGGTGGATTTGCATTTTCTTGAATGATTTCAATTGTTTATCCCTGAAGTTATGTAGTGTGATTAAATTAAAGTCTAATAGGAAACTAAAATATTGGGGTCGTATTCTAGAATATTCTGAATCCTCTAGGTGAAGCTTAACTTCAGTAGGGAACCTCAATATACTAAAGTTAAGCAAAAATAATATAGAATTTGTTATGGTATTTCTATATAATATTACTTTAATATTAAAAAAAAAATTATTTAAGTATTTTGGTGTTTCCTAACCAGGGATACATGTACCCCAAAGGAGTAAATAGAAAATATTTTCTAGAAAATAGAAAATAAATGTTTTTCAGTGATTAATGTCCTTTTTAAAGAAGGAAAACCAAAAATAAAACAAAACTTTTTTGGCACTTTAAAGTTTTATACTTTTGTGGATGACTTTAAACGTCTTTAATAATATTAATAATACTGAATATAAAATGATATCCAGTTCATTCCAAAGATATCCAAAGATGAGTTGAAAGGAGCATATTTCTGTTTTTGGGGTCAATTCAGTGGAGCCTTATTCATGGGGCTGTATTGGGACACAAATAATGAGGCCAAATAATTCATTACAAGCAATGATAAATTCTTACCTGTCCGTTCTTCTTGAGGTCTGCCCACATGCTGGTCCCATCTCCGCCTCTCATCAGAACATGGTACGTAAAGAAGTAGATGCCAGGCAGAGGGCACGTGAATTTGCCAGTGCTGGGCTCATAGTAGTTACCGACATTGGTCACCACATCATCAAACTTCAGCACATCAGTGCCTTCATGTTGCTTGCGCAGGCCTGCGTAGAAAGCAATCTTAGGGCTGTAGAATGATGGCACGTAACCGCCAGGGCCGGGACCGGGGGGCCCTTGTGGACCTGGCTTTCCTGGCTCTCCAGGTGGCCCTCGTGGACCCGGTGGCCCTGGGATCCCAGGGGGTCCCCGATAACCAGATTTTCCCCTCCGGTTTGGAAAATCAGGAGGTGCCGGTGAAACAGCAGTTAGCTCCTGGCCGTGAGACGTGGTGTAGGGGTCGCAAACCATCCGACAACTTCCGAGCATTTCATAATGGCTTCCCGCATTGCCGGCTCCGCCTCCCTTAGTGCTGTGGACCAGTAAAGGGATGGCGACCAGCAGAATCAAAACCATGGCCACACCCACGGCGGCTCCTATGACACGCTTGCGGCGGCTGAGCCGGGAGGCGGCAAGCGTTAAAAAGTCCTCCTCTCCTTTGGGTGGAATGGTGCCCGCCAGCGTGAAGGTGGAGAAAAAACTTGCTAAGGTGTGAAAGGGGGTTTTGGGAGTGTGCGCTTAGGTACACAAAGAAAAGACACACCACAGATATCTATAGAAGGATAAGGCCAGTTGGGAGAGGGGTAATAGATGAATTTATGGATGAGACAAGGAGACAGAGAGGAGTGTGGGGCATACAGAAAGGAACGGGTGCAAAGGGACTAGTGGTAGGACAGGGTGGAGAGCACACACAAAGATCTGGTAGAGAATGGGAAGGAACACTGGAGGCTGCAACAGAAAGGTGTGGCAGGGAAAACGGTAAAGGACGGTTACAAGGTAACTGGACGCGAGAACATAAGATGGCGCCTGGCCATCTTATACATGACAACACCACAATTACAGTATTACCTGTGTAACAATGAGGAGTTCTAGAAAGCTGTAATATTTTGGCTAACACAGATCTTTTTCTTTCATTACCCTTCCTGCACTGTAATTGTTATCAATTGAGGTACAGAGTAAAACGCACAACACTATTCGAGGCTCTTTGAATAAATGAGCAGTAATAACTATTCGGTGTGTGTGTGTCCAGTTCAAGTTCTGTCCACTTAACAGAAGATTTCTTAGGCAGTGCAAGCTTGCAAATGAACAGTTACAAAATACGGTTCATAAAGGGTTATGCCTGCACAACAAAATAAGGTCCAACTGTGTCAGACAAAGCAAATAAATCACCTGATAGGTGCACCCAAAGCTGACTTTAAAGTGAGGGACTCTTTTATCCAACGTTCCACGTTTCAGAATATTCTGGTGTGCTAAAACGCTCCTGCGCAATGATATTTAGCCATGTGTGTTTGTCCAGTGCCCTGCCACAAAACCTGATGAGCCACAATGTATGGATCCTTCAAAATAGTATTAATATTATTTATTTGTGGGAATGCAGGAAACACTCAGCAATGATCCAGTTCTGTTGCTCTGGTGGGACTGGGAAAATTCCACAGAACGAACTGGTGGAGGAAACAGATAAAAAGATAATAAGGGAAATTAGATCAGACTATACTCCACGAATCCATGTCATTTACAAATACTGAGTTTTACCTGAAATACATAGATCTTCATGTTTTTGACCATTTGATATCATTTGAAAAGCTTTCTTCATATAATATCACCATAAACATACGTAGCCATACAAACACACGTGATCACGGTAAGCAACGCATCAAAATTTCTGTCATTTCACCGGAACTTAAAATTAATTTTATGTAGCCAACCTAAAGACGGTTGAATGAAATAAGAAACTGGCATAAAATTAGTTTGATAAAGATTTGTCGTAAACAATTTTAAGAATATGCATAAACACATAAATTAATGCGTTTTAATAAACGTTACACGGTCAGTGACGTTCACGTTATGACACCTGTCGTAAGTGACGGTGATGCGAGAACGCAACTTTAGCTACACAAAAGGGCGTTAAAGACACACTCACCTTCACTTCGCCGACAATGGAAACGTTTTCTTAGACATAAAATCTTCCTCCGGTGTCTCTCCTGACATTTGCTGACTTCTGAAGCACATTAAAGATGATGCGAGGACTCGACAGGTAAGGACTCCTTCCTCCGTCTGAAAACACCGTTTTCAAACGTTTCAACCGGTCAAATGAGGTAAGTTCACTCAATAAAGTTGCGACTATCACTTCTGCCTTTATTCTTTCCACGGAATGTAACTGACAAGACTACGCGTATAAGTGTGCAAAAACAGGACACTTTCCCACTTTTCTCCAATTTTGGTCGAGAGAAATATCAACACCTAGACAGGCAGCAACGCTGGTCTTCTGACTCCGACACCTGTGAGATTTCCACACTACACAAACACACCAACCCCTCATTCTTGCATCCGGTCGACTCCTCCCATCCCCTCTCATCCTCGCCGCTCTCGCTGGCTCTGTCTCAAACCCACAGCGCTGCCTGCCTAGAACGCGTCTGCCCCAAAATTGCTGGCTGGCTCGCTCACTTAATTTGGAAACACGGCCGTTGTGTTTTTCCAACTTAATTATCATATAACCGGGGAAAGTGGCGTAAATGTTAATCATTTATCATATCAACGGCCCGTGTGGATTAATGCCTTTAACAATAAGCCATTTTATTAACCAAAAAATGTTGTGGACGGCATAGAAAAATGAGTACGTGAAGCGTATCTATCTGTTTGGGTTAACTGTGACTTTTCGAGGCCATTGTGTGTGTGTGTGGCTCAGTTTCTGTAGCTTTCAGAGCTCATTAGTGAAGGACACTGAGACTATTGTGCTCTCTCTCTCTCTCTCCCTCTCTCTCTTTCTCCTCTTCTTCTCTATCTATCTATCTATCTATCTATCTATCTATCTATCACTCTCTCCATACAATTTAATCCTCTGTTAGTTATTTATTATCCTCACTCAGTATATAATGCTAAAATATATATGAATTAATATTCAATGAACCGTAACCTCTTACCGATTATAGTATATAGACCTACAGTCTGTGAATGAATGAATTAACTATTGGTCATTAGAAAAGACTGTTTTCAGTAAGCATCAATAAATTCTAAAACTGGCTTGTCACCAAAAAAATAATTGATCCTGTGGTTTATACTGCAGAAGGAAACTTTTACACCTCGTTTTGTCCGATATTCTCCTGCAGTCAGTTTGAAGGCTTATTCTGTAGCTTAAATATTGGGTCTGGTAGCAGATCTATTGAGAATTCAGTGTAACTCATCCTGTCTTCCTCTCTGTCAGGCTTAATCACACATCTGCATTTTTAAAGTTTAATGGTGGAGGTGGTAGCAGGGGGAATACATATTGACAGCTTTTTTCATCAGCCGTCGCTCTGCACATCTCTTTTCCCTCTGACCAGGGAAGAAATGGAGATACTATAAGGAACAGGAGAGAGAAGTACAGAAGATGCCCCCCAAAATCAGCTGTGTGTGTGTTACAAGGTTGAGTTAAACATTGTCACTTCCACTTTGTGTGTCAGTCAGTTCATTCCGTTTAAAACACACACACACACACACAGAGTGAGAGAGTGTGGCTTAAGCCACAATGAGTGTATAATCGTCGCCAGGAGTCATAGGCAATATACCGAGAATTGGATTTTTAGTGGCTGTTAAAATATTACTGAGATGATTAATATTGAAAAATGCACATGTCTCTGAGCTGTCTGTCTGTCTCTCTCTCTCTGTCTTCTTTTTAAATCTCGCTTTGCCCATTCAGTCTTTCTCCTGTTCCGTCTCCTATTCTATTTTTGTCGCTTCGTTTTGTCTAACTCTTACAAAAAGGGTTTGACTCTAATAGCACACAAATCCTGACATTTGATTCTGTGTGTCAATATTAAGTTTATGGAACCTTTCGAGTGTCAACATCAGGTATGAGTTCTGTTGCACCTGACTCATGTTTACCTTTATCCGCGACTGATGATGACTCAAGCAGACTGTCTCACATTGTTTGTCTGTAGAACTATGTTTGATCGACTGTTGCTTGGCAAAATATATGTTTTCTTAGAACAAAAACCTGGTAAGTATTGGGTATGTGTCACAGAATACAGGCTGGTGTGGAGCTCTGGAATAAGAAGGAGGAGGGTGGATGGGTTGTAGGGACAGCATGGCTCAGAATTTGTTTTATTTCAAGGTCCCTCTATCTAGACTTTATATCCCTCTATCTAGGTTTGTTTAAGACATACAGTTCAAGTCACCAGTCTATAATGCACCAAAACAGTTGTTGTTGTTACTGTAAGAACAATTACTGTAATTACGTATGGTTCTGGTGCATTACCGGGTACCATTTTATGTAAAGTGCATCTGGATGTATACTGCAGATTTTTTGGCAAATAAGGAAGGCCATTTGAATCATTCCGTTTATATAGAATAATGAGCAGAGAATGCATACTATATACTGCAGCGTATGTTAGCATGCTCTCCTGAACAAAGCCATACTCTTCATGACATGTTATCATCATGCTTATTCGCACTAGGTATGACACACTACGTTCGTGGAAAATGACATACAACAAAACCACAAGCTTGCAACACATGCTCACTCACTAATCATTACCAGACAGCAGATCCCATGAGAGCCACCGCGACACTTATTGAAACATGGATTCTGGGCATAGATCCACCCATGCCACCGAGCAGGTCTGAAGAATGATTTATAAGCCATTATTTATGGTAAATTTGGGATAATGAGATTACCAGTGTGCGGTAAAAAGAAATTAGGACATGAATTAACACTCGGTTAAACAGGAAATATTGACAGAGTCTCCGAATTGGTCAAAGGAGAGGTGACCTGACCTCTGCCCTAGAGGAAATAATAGATCCAGTTGGAAAATATAACAGCCTGCCCGTAACGCTGATGTTAGAAAAAGATTAATAATACATTGGCGAGTGCTGAAACAAAGGTCTTCTGGACTCAATCACAAATGAGCTTGAATAAGTGGGGGAATAGATTTGCTTTGGCACGCGTACAGTACACTGTATGTGTATGTCAGTACCATATGCATGTTTGTGTCATGGAGAGTTTGTTTTGTGTATGCAAGTGTGGAAAAGAAAGAGAACCGATGACATAAATTTCAGGCAGGGAATTCACCAAAAACGAAGCACCAATTGGATCAATTAAGAATGAATACTAATTAGGTCATGGCACAAAAACAGGCAAAAAAAATTGCATCGAATCCAATTTTAAAAAATTTCTCCATTTCTAATTTCTCTATTTTGCAGCTCAGTTCTCGTTTTGGAGGATGCAATTAAATTAAATTCTTTTTATTCTAGTATTAGTGTCAAAGTATTTATTTTGTGAGCAAGACGCAATCTGTTAAAGGTCTAATTAAACGAAGGTGTGCTTGTGTTAAAAAAAATGACTTAAGGCTGCAATCTGTAACTTTTGCCTCTCTTCTGCCATCTCTGTTTAAAACATAAAATTGCAGTTACTTTTTTCTAGGTATGTTAAAGTAAAATAAAGCCAAACTGACATTTCCCTCGAATTCAGACCTGACTGCTCAAATTATAAGTCGCTATTATAAACCTAACGTTGTGATTCAGAAAGCAGTAAGGAGACTGTTTTGAACGCTGATCTGTCGTGTACTCGCTCAATAACTGATTTTTGTTGATTTTTAACCCGTAAAAGTTACGAATTGCAGCTTTAACATGCAGTGCTACTTCAGCGCACTTATTTGTTTGGATATACTGGTGTTACTGGTGTGCAAAACAGTTTTCAGCTCTAAAATATTGCACGCAAAAGTGTCGCAACTGTTTTGTGAATTTGCCCATTTTGTGTGTGCAGGAGAGAGAAAAGGAAGGAGAGATTAGAGGTGAGTGAGGGTATGTGTACATCTATGTACGTGTGTGACAGAGAAGGGTATGTGTTGTAAGTTAGGTGAGACTGTATAGGTATGTGCGTGTGTGTGTGTGTATGTGTGTTTGTGTTGTGCTGTTTCATTAGACTCTGATCATGGTGCCTGATGCAGAGTGACAGTGCGCAGATTGAGTTGCACAGCCACTCTAATTCTCTCCATTAATAAGCATCGTTCCACACTGCCGTCCCGGACCACATTTATTAATCACAATTTGTCATCTGCCTTGCGCTCCACCCCTATTCTGTCTTGCTTACCCCCTCCCTCCCTCCCTCTCTCTCTCTCCCTCTCTCTCTGTCCACTTAGCCCTTGCTTTCCCTCTCTCAAACAGAGAGACATGGTCAAGCATGCTGAAAGTCTGCAGATACGACTCGCTTCCTCGTTAAGTCCACATTCATCTTCTCAGAGGACTCGGAGATTAATCCAAAGCGTTTCACTCAAATGTTAGCAGCTGCAAAAGTCATCATTGCAATCTCTAGTCTAAAGGTAATGAATTTGATCAACAGGGCATAAATATTCCGAAATTATTTCTGGAGAGTAAAA
>JAZGTI010000543.1:0-29162 GCA_036877585.1 Botia kubotai | reverse complement strand
GAGACATGGTCAAGCATGCTGAAAGTCTGCAGACACGACTCGCTTCCTCGTTAAGTCCACATTCATCTTCTCAGAGGACTCGGAGATTAATCCAAAGCGTTTCACTCAAATGTTAACAGCTGCAAAAGTCATCATTGCAATCTCTAGTCTAAAGGTAATGAATTTGATCAACAGGGCATAAATATTCCGAAATTATTTCTGGAGAGTAAAAAGACTCCAATAAAATCATGTTTTATTTACCATTAAATTTAGCTATACAATCTCAAAACAAGACAAACAAACATTTTCCTGAGGATCAAATTGCAGTGGATAGTAAGACTTACCTTTTATAAAATATATATTGAATTATGTTTAATATTTAGATTCCATTGGCATTTTTAGTGAGATAAATATTTCAAACAAGGAAAAAGGAATCATTATTTAAGATTCTCAGAAAAATATCATACTTTCGTAAACACTTTACACAAAATGTACCTTGTAGGCCTAGATATTTTTACTGGAAAACAAGCCAAAATAATAATTTTAAAATGGTTTCTGTGTGTTTATCTTAGTATATTTAGCACCAGTTCACCAGTTCAGCCGCTCAACCACAGTATACAGCACCTGAAACACAAATAACAGGCGTCTTACTTATTTTTCATCCTGTATAACTTGCCAATCGGTTTTATTGGTTTAGAGGATTAACTAATTGGACTTGGTCTCATTATCCTGACACGGTGTATTCGAACACTTGTCTCAAAGGTAATCAATCCATACATAAACAAATATCTGTCAGGCTGCACACACCAGACCCTGAAAGAGCAGTAAAATATCAGCTCTATCTACATTAAAACTTGACATAAACATATATGCACCCTATCAGTAAACATTTACCCAGTGTGGCAGGGCCAACAAATGATTTGCAAATTTATGCATGCAGATGAACGTGTTTTACCAGAACGATCATTATTAAAAGCCGTTATTTGCATGTTTAATAGCTATTCACAATGTTACGGCCTACGTTGTCTCAGATCCATATGAAAGATGCCTTTAAATGATTTTTGGCGCTGATCTCAGGAGGCCATTCTCATTGGCAGGCTCCACGCGGCACGTTAGTCAGACGGGGGTGCTGTCATTACGATGCCCCGCCCTCCATCTCTCCACCGAGGCCTGCCGCTGTTTTTCTTAAGCAGCGGCACTGTTCGGGGGGGAAAACCAAGCCGATTTTCATGTGCAAATGTCAGTCACTCAGCTCCCAGCAATCACAGCCGCGACTCCTCCCGAGGCCCCGCGCGCGACGCCGGCTGAATTATTTAGCAGCTCGGTGTCACTTCGCTCAGGGGTCACAACCTTCTAAAGTGATGACAGAGAGCGCTCCCCAAGTCCCACCCATTCACTTCCATTACCACTTATTTACCGGCCCTGATTCCAGACAGACAAAGCCCAAAGCCTCATGGGGGATGGAAATCAGCCGCGCAATCCAAACAGTGTCATAACACATAAAAAAATAAATACACAACAACATTTTCACAAAGAGGCCCCCGGAGGCCGTCGCATGTCTGTCCGCTGGTTCCCTCACACACACACACGTACGCACGAACAAACAGTAGCCGGACGGAGACACAGGTTCACCCCTTCAAAGAACAAAAGGAGAGTTTTTGACAATGAAGTGAACTTTGCTTTTATTGTAGAAGAACAGATATAAAAGGATTTTATACATTTGTGGCGGGGAGGGTGGGCCGCACGCTCTGAGAGGAAGCACAGGACGAGTAGAGAGAGTGAGAGAGAGAGAGAGATAGAGAGAGAGAGGGCAGACGAATGGAAGGATTGATTTCTTTAGTACAGCAGACACATTCTACCTTTCTATCAGTCACAATGAGACATTGTGTCATTCTGTTGAGGACTCATCTTTCTTCTCAGCTCCAGATGTGACATGAACATGACAAGGGTGTGTGGTCTGTGGGTGACACAACCTCGTGCACACACACGCACATGCACACACACACACACACACACACACACAAAGTTCTTTCCGTGAAATGCTGAGACTTCACTAAACTTAGGATATTTATGCATATCTTAATAGAAGGAGAAACTGAGGGAAAATATGTGTAAAATAAAGCAAAGCTAAACATAGGTGATTCTAATAAAGGATATTTTAATTTAATATCTATTTATCTATCTATCTATCTATCCATCCATTTACTTATCTGTCTGTCCGTCTAATCATTGCTTATACATTTAACTGTATGTTATTTATTATTGGACGTATAATTAAAATATTATATAACATGCAGTTTAGCGTGGACCACAATTACCATAATTGCTTGTATTGTTACACTGTACATCACTTACAGCTGAATCACACAAAATACCAATTAGCTAAATTTGCATTAATCAAAACTCATTTAATTACTAAAACTGACTTATCACCCATGTCTCTGAATAAATTTACTTGTGGTGTGTACTATGAAAATATATATGCTAAGTATTTACTTCCACACTGAGACATTCGATTTGTCTGTTTGTTTATAAATTTTCAAGCGTTGCACAAATTACATTCATGCTCACCTGTAAAGTGCTTGATAGATAGTGTGTGTGTGTGTGTGTCTGAGTGTGTTTGTTATTTGTATATTCAAACAAATGTTACAATACATCAGAGTACGGTTTGTTAGCTGTGCTCTGGGGTGTTCCCATGGAGATATCAATACTGTGCGCCCTCATTAGAACTCTTTCCTGTAAATGTACGAGCATCGTGTTTAAGGCAGAAAAATCCTTCCTCAGTTTCACACCAATAACCTCAATACTTCAGCAGCTCTGTCACCCGGCAGTTGATACACCTGGTTTGTGTGAATTTTCCCTGAAAATATTGCATCGCTAAACATTAAAATAAACACAGAAAAAACATGAGAGCCTACATACAGTAATTCCCACTATAAACATCTAACTGCAGAGATTTTTTACCAGACACATCCGATCATTTTCTATCCCTCAATGCATGCGAGATGCGTTTACATGAACAGGGAACGTTCGCGGAACATTGGCTAATGTTCTATAGAAGTTCTCTCAAAGTTATCAAAAAACATTTTTTAACATTACATATATCAAAATTCTTAAGTAGTTATTCTTCATTCTTACAGAATTATGCTTAATGTTTGCAAAATTATGCAAAATGCTTAAATGTTCTTATAGTCAAGCAATAATGTTAAAACTATGTCTAAAAAACGAGGTGTCTTGAACATTCGTATAACTTTCAAAATACATTTTAAACGTTTGTGTTACTTGATGGAAACATCGGGGAACACTCTTACAACCTAAAATTGTTAGCTGGGTATACACTTGGCAGCCAAGCTATACACTTAATGAGTACAAGCAATCTCTGGAAATTAAACAAATGACTGTTGTTAATACCATGCTCAACCGACTGAGCTACCAGAAGGCCATGCAATGTGATATGATTACAGTGTCAGGCAACTTTGTCCTTCCAACACATCAACGTTGTGTGATGTCACGCATTTACAGCCAATCAGAAGATAATTTTTTTTAATACACATATATGAGTATTGGAATTTTGAACCAATAAGAATTCACAGAATTTACCCAGTGTGATGCCACAAAAACAAAAACTGAGTCATATACAAAACGTGCTGTCACACGTCACGGTTGGTTAGGTTACAAACGTATATTTACATTGCCGAGGTTTTATCACGTGTTGCTTTATCGTGTTGTGCTAGAGGGAAGAAAATAGACTAAAGCCCTAGAGTTTATGAATGAGCTGAGTTTTGACCTCTCTGCGCTGATATGTGCGCTAGATAAAGAGAAGAAGGCAAAGGAAGGTGAAGGAGACATGAGTGATCTTTTTAAATTACGGAGAGCGATTATTTGGTGACTTATGGCTGCTTGCTGTCAGGGATTTCAGGATAAATTGAGGCAAACAAGAATTACACTTTCTCTCCCACCCTTCATCCATCTCCCCCTCTCTCTCTCTCTTTCTCAGCTCTTGCAAAGTTGCGTGATTCACTAGCTTGTGATTCGCTTTTAATTCATGACCGCTTTCAAATCGCAGCCTCGTGAATATCTTTGTGTATTTGTCTGCTGATTTGTTGCAGCAAGCTTGTCTGCAGTGACCTCTTATTTTTAAAGATTAAGGTGAAGAAAAAAGAACCATCATTTTATAATACAATAATCCTATTTATTTACTATATTATTTACTCAACACGCAAACGTTGCATATTTAATTGTGCATGTTTTGCAGGCTGTGCCATATCTCCAAAACATAAATACAAATTTTTATGCCAGAATGAGTATGGCAGCAGACGTAAAACATTTGTTGAATGATACGTATAATGGATTAGTCTTTTTAAAAAAATGTGTTTTAGGAAAGGTGAATTGCTCCGTTCTAATTAACATTCTTTGTTGCATAATATTTCTAATTCTGTAATCTGGCATCAGGATGGTGCTTGGTTTTGTGTAAATGGTGTCTGAATTATTCATCTTGTGCCGTCAGTATGAGAATAGTTGAGAGATGGGATGGCTAAGGCCTCAGGCCATGAATAATTGATCATATCTGATTAAAGTTTGCCATTGATTAGTCCTTACCTCTGAGTTGATAAAAAGACACACCTGTGTTTGCTTTGCCTTCGCTTCAGCGATCTCCTGTTCGCCCTCCCATCACCTCTGGAAATATGATTAGGCATATTTTTATTTTAACCAAAGCATTTTCTAATGTGTCTGTTTTTGGTTATAGTAAGGCATGACATTTTCTGATGTAATGAAATGGGTTAATTCAACAAGCAACATACTGAAATTGTAAGAGACACAAACACAATTGTGAGAAATTGTGAGACACAATTGTGAGAATTGTGAAATTGTGAGACACAAACACAAAATAAAATCCACTTTACACATTTTATCCATGTGACCAAATCAGTCAAATGTTAAATGTAAAGTGTGTATTTTTTGTGCAACTTGTGAAGTGCCACAGATTCACTGTTATATTTTGTCTATATATTTTGTTATATTTTGTAAACTCAAACTCAAAATGACTTATTGTTACATTTTTAAGTAATTAAGCAGGCATTTGTGAAGAAATTTAAACAACATAAAAACACACACTTAACCTTTAAGAAATTAAGAAAACTTAATTGTATCTCACAGATATCTCACAAATAACTTTTCCAACAAAGGACCATATGATTTTTATCACTGCTAATACTTGTTGTACAAATTTAAATAGACAGGTACATCTCTTCCGCTGGTTAACTCCAGCTGGCTCTCCCTCTGTCACTAACCTGTTAGCTCACCCTAAAATAGTGGCCTGGATGCAAATAGGAACCTAACGCTAAGTGACAAGCTGATGGATAACCGCGTTAATTCGTAGCCGCAGAATAACTGTCACTTACACAAGAACATTTAGCCACCCCCTGTTCCACCCAATGTTTCACTGTCTCTCATTGGACTCTGCTGTGAGATCACCCCTATCCGCTTGTAACCTTCAAAGCCCAACTAAGGATGGCACTTTGATCTGTCTTCTGCAGCTTAGGAATGAAATGCATGACAGAGAGGCAGTTGAGGAGCGAGAGAACGAGGGAGGCAGTGAGAGTGACAGGTAATGACAGTGGCTACACACACTGACCTTTAGAGCGATCACAGAAGCATGACGGCGAAGCTGAAGGTGACAGAGAGAGGAGGGATTTCGGTGGCCGGGAGTTTGGGGACGAGCCGCGGGAGCGTTTGACTGGGGTAGTGGTGCATTGTGGGTAGTCGTCGGGGTGGTTGCTGGTAGAGTTGTGTAAATGTTTCTTTTTACCAGTGTGAAAGCATTAGCTAAGTTACAAAACCAAGTGAGCTGGTTAGACAGTAGGCAGCATATTTACAATCCCAGAATGCACTGCAGCAAACTAAAGGAAAAAACGTTGCAGATGTGTTGATAAATATATTTTTACACTATACCAGTAAAAACTAAATTGATGTCTCTGATCATATTAAAAACCATTTGATCCAAAAGTTTTAATGTCTAGACAATTAAATTGTGTCTGTGTATTAACTTTTTAATTTAAATGGGTGAATTGGACTGGATAAAATGTTTTTAAAACATTCCACTAACAACTTAAGACTAATGTTTTTGATATATATGACATATTACATTGAAAAATGTTCTACTAATGTTACTGCAACGTGTTTTGATCATTTTGAGAGAACTTTTATAGAACGTTAGACAACATTCTGATAAAATTCCCTGTTAGCTGGGCAGAGGCTATGCAAAGCGGCTACACAGTCAGTAAAGGAGTCTTGGATGAGTTACAAACGGCATAATCTATCAGTTCACATCTTAAAAGCACATAATCAGCGCTTGTCAGGGGACAATCGGATGGAAGACTGTCTTCAGCCCGGTACGAGACTCACAGGTAAAAGCAAAGAAAATAGAAAGACAATATTACAACCACAGAAAGGAAGCGAGATGCAGGAGAGGAGACGGCTTGTCCAGCTGAAGTCCCCGATGAGGGTTTAAGTCGCTTGGCCTGCTGTCACTTCTGACAGCCTCAAGCAAACACCCCCTCCCTTCCCCTTATCCCCTTCGCAAATCCCCCCAACCCGCTGCGCTCCCACTCGGCCCAGACCTCAACAGCAGCCCAGTTGTCTGACCGAGCCTACAGAGGCTTCAGAAGAGGACGGGAGGAATACTAAGAGAGCGAGCATAGATTTTCTGCTGAAATGAGGGGGGTGGGGATGAGGGGCGATTGAGCTTGGCTACTCACATCAAACTCTCTCCTTCTTTTTGCTCTCCTTCCTCCGCCTGCACTCTAGAGGGACCCTCTGTTTGTCAGCCAACCAGTGGTGCGTCTCCCCCTCAACTCCCCTCTCTCTCTCTCTCTCTCTCTCTCTCTCTCTCCTTCTCTACCTCAGCTTTAATCTGCCCTCACTCTTGTTACGGTTATTAGAGGAAACAGCCTGTTGATAAAGGCAGTAAAAGAGGGCGAGTGATAGGAGCTGCTTTGTGAGACGTGATGGAAGCTAAAGGCTGCTTAACAGACCGGGCAGCTCCACTGCTTTGCTGTGCAAAGTAGAAACAGAAACGGGCAAAACTAATTGCACCAAAGAGATGTTCCTAATAAGACAGAGAAAGAGTGTGCGGAATTACAATGAGACGGGTGATAGAGAGTGCGCTGGAAATGAGGAAGGGGAGGAGGAAATAAATGGGAGGGGATGCGATGTGGCAAAAAATTGATACGCCATTTATGCTGTATAGTATGTCAGGGGTATACGTAGCTATACGTTGTTTTTTTGCTATCAGAGGTTTAATGTGCGATTTCGTTGGGTGAGGAGAGAAAGAGCTTTATGAGATAATCAACATTATTCAACAGCATTCACAACCTATTTACTTCTATAACGCAGAGTATTTACAACTAGGCCGAGGCCTAACTTTATTCATCGCAGATTGAAGCTCATTTGTGAAAAGTGAGCACCGGAAATGAGAAAAAAATGAGAGGGCTTGGTGATGTCACCCGCAAAAGGAAAATGAATCCAGAGTCAATTATAGAGCAAATTATTATGTTTAATTAAAAAATAGTTTTTTAAATAATATGCACTTAAGACTAGTGACGTGTAAAGAAGTAAACAGGGGTCCATTTTAAATGACATGTTGGGTGTGAATTTGTTTTTCAGGAGCTAATGTGTGTTTTGCACCTGTAGCGCCTCTCCTCTCCCTCCCCTCTCTTGCTTTGAGCGTAAATGTGAATACCAATGCATCAGTACGTACACATGCGTAGTGAATTATGGATCCGCACGGCTCTAAGACTCAGAGGTAATGCTTCAATGCCACTCCTCATTTATCTCTAATCAATGTAATACATGCTCGGAATCAACCCAAATCAACCCTTCTGGTTTGTTTTGAGCATTCTAAAGTTTAAAGATTACCGCCTTTTTTCTAAAACTAAATGTTTATTCTGTGTGTTTTAAAGTCTGAATGTTCATCCAAAATTCATAATGGCTGAAATCTGCTTACACCAGAAACACATTCTACACGTGAATTCAATGGCATAGCTACCACACAAAAACACAATAAGCAAAATAAGTAATTTGCTCAAGCAAAATATGAATATTAACATCCATTTGTTCAGAAATATATCACAACCCTGAAAGCACATGGCTTACACAAAGACCTAGCTAATGGTGCTCCACTCCTCAGAGAACAACAATTACCCATAATGCACTAGAATACGAGCGCTCAATAGAGAACTGTTTACACTTACTATTTTCTACAGTATGATAATACACAGTAAACATCATTTAATAACTTAATATAATAAAACTCACTATAAAATCAGGATGGCCCCTCTGCTGTTCACAAAGAGCTGGCCTGTATTGTTCCGGTCTGTTTAATTCATTTAGATCTTTCTAGAGAATAGAGAATCTTTGGATCTGTTCATTTAGGGTTTTCTCCATGAATGGCAGTAAACAGTATAACAGTATTTTTGCAGCAATTATTAATTAGCTTAATAATTATTAAAGTTAATTAAGTTGATACATTTTCACAAGTTAAGTTGATTAACATTAGTTAATTATTATAAAGAAAGATAAACAACGGACAATAATATATGAAGATTTTATTGTTCGTTCAGGATACCTATTACGCTAACTCATGTTTACGAATTGAACCTTATTGTAAAGTGTCACCGCCAATGTTAGACATGAATATCAAAATGGATCATCGGAATTCTGTCACGCTTTGATACGCCACGGCACCTGCCTCCATGACCCTGGCCCTTGAGGGCAGAAGTATCTTACGGTTTTTCCTCCGGCAAATCAGCGCACCACTGAAATCAATCAATAATCATTTGGATACAACTCATCTACCTTTAGTTCCTTTAACACAATATTGACGGTTTAGGTTGTTTGGGACCTGTGTCACCAGTGGCGTGGGAGCTTGAAGCAAATGAATGAGGAAGATTCAAAACCTTCACTCCTCACTGCCTTCCAGAGCACGCAGACTTTGATTTTTCTCACACGCTTTGAAAGGTTTATATATTCAGATCTTCTCCTGTGGTCCCTCTCCCCCCATCAGCCTCAGCGTCTCCCTGACAGGTACTGCTGAAACCCCAGGCACCCCGTGCCAACCTCCACCTCGCTTCCAGCTCCTTTTCTCCAACCCAACAGCCCCTCCCCGTCTCTCTGTCTCTCCTCCGCGCTCTCGGAGGCTCGAGGCTCTGTCCAGCCGCCCACCGCTCGCTCCGCGCGCGTGTGTGGGGGATTAGACCGTCGATCGATATCTGGAGCTGTTATATGACAAGTCAGGTCTCAGCTCTGCCTGTTTACAGCGTATTCGCAGCAAGCCCTCGCACTTCGAGCAATATCAAACAAATTGTTTGTTGTGAGCGCTCGTACATGTCCAAGTATTTGCTTTGGCTTGCAGGCATGAGTGTATTTTCTCATTGAAAATCCGCTCTCTGCGGTTTAAGGATATTTTATTCGTTATTTCGCCTCTGATTGTGGCCGGTTCTGTGCGGTACCCGTGAGAACACCTTTGAGTCTTAAATTAGGTTATTTGCACATTTGCGATGCGGGGGGAGCACGCGGGGCTTGCGCGTATATGCACGAGCGTGCAGCTAGACTGGATTGCGTGTGTGAACGCGCGTCCAAAACGGTGGCATGCGGCGGGGCTGTTTTAACGACCGCGGTCTGTAGCGGATCAGTGGTTGTAGGGTAGCGGGGTTTCCCCAGTTAACAATCTTAGGTTGCAAGAACGTTTAAAACGCTTCACTAACATCTTAAGGATAACGTTTTTCATATATGATATATAACTTGAATGTTCTAAAATGTTGTACTATCGTTACTGCAAGAATGCGTTTGATAACTAACTCAAATAACTTTGAGAATGTTAGTCAATGTTCTGAAAACGTTCCCTGTTAGCGTCTCCCAACAGTAGCAGGTGGATCAGTGGCAGCAGGGTAGCGGGGGCTTCAGTTAGCTCACGGGCTCAACGCGATTCGTCCTCAAACGTGCCATGCTTCCATTCCCCATGCAAACCCCCAACACAAACACACACCCCATTGTTTGAAGTGCCAGAGCAATGAGACATCAGCCAGGAACCCCTTGGTGAAGATTAGACCTGACAATGTAGCTTCCCCCTCTGCCTTTATCAATCAGCCAGTCACCAGATCAGATCTAATTCGAACTGAATGCTGTGGGCTTGGGTGAGTTGTTTTCTCTCAGCAAAAGCAAAAAACATGCCTGTGCATACACTGATTAAAGACATTCATCTTTTAATTTTGCATGCATTATTTTACAGTCCCACGTTTCCAGTATTCATAATTAATAGGGACTTGATAAACATGTCATTAAAAAGTGGTGACAGATTAAAGGGAATCTTCCCAAGAAGACCTTTGGGCACGTCCCTCAACACACAGCAAATTCGTGTCTGAAAACTAGCCGGACCACACGACAGAAAGATCGGCCCTTTATTTGTACAATGAAGTTTTCTCAGGCCCTCAGGCAGTGTATTCAGCTCTCCACACACATCTCTGTACTCCTGCCTCATCCCTGGGGCTCACATGTGCAGAGCATGTGATTGTCAGATGCTCCGATTATCTTTATCAAAGCTGCCGCGAGTGCATTGTTGCAGACTTTCTTCTGATAGCTACATAATGCAACAGTGACCGCCCACTTTTCTGCAACCTTGACGCTGCAGATATTTTCCCTTCATTTTATCCATATAGTGATTCCAGAAAGACTTTACCAACAATGAGATAAATTACTACATAACTTGTACATAACTACATAACTGAATTGATTACAATGAACGATTTGAAAACAAGCTGTACTTTGCATTCAAAATTCTTTTGAAGCAATGAACTATCTATCCCATGAATACTTAAATAAAACTATTAACAATACATTTATCATTATTAACTATAATATACATTTATTTAACACCTATTTCAAAATATTATGATACATACAAATGTAAAAATTATTATTGGGTGTGGAGCGTTACATCTTTCATAATCAGTGGTGGAAACCAAACCAATATTTTTCAAATGAAGTCACGCTGACTTGTGTTTTCTACAGAATCATGTGATCAGTGAACAACCTCAGAACTCATGGTCATTCTGTCTCATTATTGTTAAAAACATCTCTATGTCAAAACCGAACGTTTCTCTTTTTTACTTCGTTGCGCTCTGTTCTCCTCTCAGACAGTATCAAGGAGGTCTGACTTTTATTTTACACCATCACTGGAGCTTATAGAGCGTCTTCTGTCTTCTGCTTCAAGATCCTACAGCATAGGATCAGAATAGATGATGCGTTTGGGTGGAGTGAGAAAACAAGCTCCCTCTGCCTCTTAGTGTCCATCATGTGTCATGGCTGCTTCTGGGTTTCATGTTCTGTCTGACTGAATCTCCTGCTCCAGCAGTTGCTGTTGCTTTTCTGTCCCTCAGAGGTAAAATGCTCCATGGCTTTCTCTTTCAGTCTCCAGCCCAGCTTGTGGTTGGACCTACTTTTTCACGACATGCAACACAACTCTGTTTTGTTGTCTGAAACACATCACACTCTCACTCAGAGGCTCAGGTGTGGTTGAATGATGTCTGTCTGGATTAGAGATGTCAAGGTGTTTGGACAAGCTGCAGACACCTGACCTGAAACATCCCTCACTTTTGTTAACTTTTATAAACATAACATACTTTGTTTATGGCTAACATGTCCATACAATATGCCCTGCCGTCACAAAAGACAGATGTGTGTTAAATTAACTGCATATTTTTTCGGCGCAAAAACTGTGAAAATGTTCAATAACATTTTTGTTGTCAATATTTATGTCAGGGTAAATATCTATTCTAAAACTGACTGCCAGAAATAACCACCAAAATTGAAATACTATTTTAAGTCATTTTTCTTGATAATGATATTACACACTTCTAAAACACTCTTAAAATACTTCTACATACGCATAATAAACACTAGTTTTTTTTACTGGGTTTAATGTCTGATGTCCATTTGCAACAGAGCCTACATCCAACCTTCAAATAACAGCTTAGTACAGTACACTCTGGGCTCCATTGTAAAACATGCGGTTAGCTTGCGGGCTTGTCCTAAATGTAACGCTATTGCTGACATTAAAACGGACACATTTGATATCTCAGGCTTGTTTGATTACCATGGGAACCGGCAAATTCAGACCGACCCCTAAACAACCAGAGGCTGATGAAGACAAATGTGCAAACCCAGGTTGGCAGAATTGCTTTCTCGGCGAGTGTGATCGGCTACGCTCGAGAAGGCGGAACCAGGAGTTGTGATTTATCGTTTTGTGTTGTCTCTAGACCACCACTGTCTGCTGCGTCTCCATGCCTTAATTATCCCAACCGTGTTTATTAGAATAGTCACACCACCTATAATACATCATAGACTCTGAGGGGAGCGAGACAGGATTTAGCTCTTCTCTGTGTGGTCTTCATACGCAAACAGGGCAGCTATGTTGATTTTTGGAAGCCTTAAAGGCACGGTAGGCGATTTTTCCGGAAACATTTTTTGTTACGCTAGTTGAAAGTCTCTTCACATCCTGAAAGCAATCAGTAAGTAAAGTGGTCTTAAAATATTTATATATAAATATTATCTTCTGTGGAAAGTGTAGGATGATAAAATGTTCGTCCAATCATTGCATTCAGTCCGAACGCAATTATAGGATGCCCTACTTGCCTGTCAAACTATGTATCTGCATCATGGGCATATATATTGGGTGTAAAGGGCAGATGAGTGGCAAATACAACTGGGGTGAATTTTAACCCCATAAAATCAAGACAGCACATGCTAAAGTTTAGCAAGCTGGAATGTTTACTTACAGTACATCAATGAGAGGATAATCCTTTGTACACATGTCAATGCTTAGTCAACATTTAGAGATACCCAGAGAAAAAAAATCTATATCATGACATCCTCTGATCCTCTCAAATTGACACCGAATACCTGCCTAATGTCAATAACAACATAACATTTCTTCTTTAGTGTATACGCTCAGCTTGTAAAAAAGTTAGATGAACTTGGAAGCTGGTCACTAAATATTTGTCACAGTTAATACACAAGGCTGGTTAACATTTATGGGTAGGGTTCAAATGGACAGGTCTCTCCCTCCTTAAACAAATGCAATTTGATAACCGAAAAGCCATACCAGTATAGATAGATATATATACACATATACTAGCGCCCTCTGCTGTTCAGGTTGTGGCAATTATAGAAAACCGTCACCTCTGTAGAACAGCAGTATAACGCTTGTGAGTGGCAAATCTTCTGTGCCCTATATAATTTGCATCCTATCATTTCTAATACCGAACTTGCACACCCACGACTGTAACTTATTACAATGGGAGCGTTCACCTTTACACAAGACTCCAGTATGACTACGTGCTATGACCACAAAACACACAGAAAAACACGTGCACCAGTTTAATCTACAGTAACCGTAAAATGCTCCAAAATATCCACAAACTGCACAGAACAACCACCGCAGCGTCTCCATTATTTTGAGCACCTAGTAGTAACCTAAGTGCATATTTACTTTGCATTTTATAGCTCACCCATATTTCCACAATATGTGAAAGTGCTGCTTGACTTGTGCCTGACATCAGTACACAGATCAGGTCGGTGGGGTGCAGAGTATTAATAGCCCCTGAAGGAGATGGCAAAAGGTCCCAGCGCAGTCACCGGAAGTGCCTTTTTGGTCAAGATGCACCTTCTATTTAGTCTTAATTATCTAGCCAGAGGTCACTGATGTTGTCGGTGTCTAGTTGACACTAATTGGCCTAAGGTGAAAAGAGCTTTCACTCTGCGACAGGAAGTGGAGGGGTCGGGGAATGAGGTGGGTCACGGCAAACAGAGACAAGGACGAAAATAACGATGGTGGAAGCGTGCCGATATTACGTGTGGAGACAGTTGCATGAGATGCAGAGGAAATAGGGCTGTGTACACACAGAGAGTGGAGCTCATTAAAGACGGGCCGGTGTAGCGTCTTGTCTGAAGTTGCCTTATTGATTGGTATGGTTTATTTAAGTTGGGACGAGTGGTTGGATTATTTAGAGGATATGAGGGAAGTTTCTTGGAAATGGAGGTATTGATTTTGTCCAAGAAAATCAGGGAACATGAATAGGTTCCACTACAGCACAATGGGAGAGCTTGTGTTTCTCTCACATACATACTGTAGAAGGCTGATTCCATGCGTTGTGTTTAACAGCTAGTCTTTGCAATTAAAGATAATATGCTAATTACATGGAACTTTTTTATTTTATAACACTCTTCAAAGTACTGCGTGTCATTTAAAAAAAAATTATTAGCACATCGAACAGATTCGTTGATTTCTGGATACCTGCAATGAGCAATTAAAGTAATAAGGTCATATGACTAATTTCTTTGATGAATGCCAAAGGGAAATTAAATGGAACATCATTGACCGACAGCTTCGGTCCTCATTCACTATGATGTAAAAATACAGGTGTAAAAAAAGCAGTGTCACCAAAAAAAATGTTCCATTAAAGATGAGAAATTCAAATGGCTTTGAATTAACAAAAGGCTTTTTTGAGCGAACTGTCCCTTTAAAAAAAGACGGAAGTATTTTTGGAACCGTGAATAATTTGTGTCATTCTAGTCATCGTGGCTGTTTGTTTTAGTTGTTTTCATTTATCTTAATTTAAGTGTGTGTTCAGTCCGGCTGAAGTCACCATGTACTGTGGTACTCGCAGACTCATCACTCCTCTGAAGGACTCTGAACTTCTAGCAGTTCTACAGCATGTCAGTGAACATTCTGATGGAGTGTTATTTGCTAAGAACATAAATATAAATGTACCCTTGCAAGGGGAACAAATATATCATGTAGATTCACATTCACATTTAGTCACCTTTAAATGCTCTACAATAAACTTTGCTTGTTTCCAGTTCTTTATTACATAGATTTTAACTTTGGTTATTGTAAACTGAAAGAGTGTCCTGCTAACATGTAGTCTAATGTTTAACATTTATGTTTATAGAGTAAAAAATGATAACTTGTTAAAGGTACAGAATTTCCTGTGACTCCAACTAATGGTAATCCATAGTTATGTTTAGGAGTTTGACTAATTCTTACTGTGATGGATAAAAATTCATCTTTCACACTTACTACAATCTTACGAATATGATTGCACAATACCAGTTGTATGAAAATACCAAACACTTTATTAAATAAAATCAGTAAGTATTTAGATCAACAAAAACGATAAAAAGACTTGTATTGTAATGCAATGATTTAAGCTATTTCCAGGAAAGAATTACCAAAGAAATGGTTTATTGTGAACGTCGGCTATGGAAGAACAATATTCACCCCCCCTGCACCAATCCAGAGTGCGGGAGGGCAGAAACACTCACAGAGGCTTCCTCCCAAATCCACATACCACTATGAAAAGGATCATTTCATACAGTGCTGGAATCACACTGGAATGTGGTGAGAGCAGGAGAGAAAACATGATTACAAAACAACATTCCAAAAAGTCCTCAGTTCTGACAACAGGATTCATAAGGAATTCACAGGAATTCACACTGAATTTCAATTATTCACTGGCTGTTTTAAGTTAACAGTTAGGTTTAAGAAATTACTACATTTGAGGATTATAATTGTCAATTGTCGCTGCAGTGCTACAGGTAAGGGTACACAGAAGGGCTTGATTATTGTTAAATATAGAGACTACAGAGAAGAAACCCATCAGTTCTGTAGCAAACAGACCAAGGGTGACAGATAATACCACCATGGTCATAACAATGTAAAACTGGATGAAATCTGCAGCCTGACTGACCTACAGAAGCCAAAGTTTCACCAATAGAGATTTTGAGAAAGGAGAGATTAATGACCACGCTTACAATGTATACGCGTGACGTAAAGGATAAACATAATAAAGGGGGCGTGTTATGTTTCCTCTTACCGCGTGTTCTCTAACCTGTAATCTTCATTTGTGTAGTCCAGCGGTAGACAAACTCTGACGCTGTTCTCCTGTGGGATGGTTTAGTTAGTTGTACTAATACAAATTCACAGCGCCTAAAACAGCTTATATGCGATGATATGAATACAGTATTCTGTAGTGTACTGTTCTTACCCGGGACCAGAAGATGTATGGACCAGATGTATGACAATTACATGATGCGCGATGAGAAAAAAGTAAACGCGATGGCACCAGACTGCACCATGTTTTTACCAGTGTTTACGGCTTGATAAGTTCAGTCGACGAGATGAGTGAAGTAAATTAGATTTTACAACACTAACGATAAATGTATTGCATTTAATGTCTGTTTATCTTGCATTATCAAAGATGAGAAGTTTTCCCTCGCATCAGGTTGCCAAGACAACACTCTTCTTCTACTCAGCGAGCTGGTTAACAATTAAACAGATTCATGCCGCCACCTACTGACAGGAGAGTGTCTAACGCAAATCCTTTAGTTTCCTGTTACAGCCACAAACGAATGGCTGTTCCTGACTGAGGTTATGAAGTATGGAAGACAACAAATAACTTCAGTAAATAAACAAATAAATAAACACAAACATACTTTGGTCATGAAAAAGGGCATGGTTAACTCAAATGTATGCCTATATTTCCATACATCAACTCTTTTGTACTATTTCTGTATTTCCTGTATTTTCTGTATCGTCTACATCATCAGTTAATTATATACTTTAATGGGGGTGCGGTGACGTTATTGAGCTGTGACACTTTCCCTCGTTTCCGTAAAGCTACATCGCCATCTAGTGTGTAAACATTTACACACTCTTTAAAATCAACTTCAGCAGCCCTATTGTTCCAGTTTCAGTATGCACAAATACAAGCCGATCTGTATATATCGTAAAACAGTTTAAATAGAGATACGAAAACGAGGTTTAATTTAATTTGCTGATTTTACAGGTTAGTCAAGGGAAACTATCTAAACTTAGACAATGAATCCTGATCCAGAATTCCCTGACAGGACTTGTACAACATGCATCTCTTCGACTTTTAGGACTATCTGAAGTTTAGTCAGTACAAACGGGATACCGATTGTATATTGTGGGACAGTCTGTCTAGAAGTATCTCACTGAAGGGGTTGGTCGGAAAGTCTGCGGCAGGTTACCATTGGAGCAGATGGTCCCGTGTGAAATATCGCGAGATTTTTACATCCCCACTCGCTGCTGTAAGATGGAGAAGTTATGTTGAAGCGCAACCGAGGTAAGAGCTTAAATTAGTCTTTGTCTGTTAGGTGGAGACGCCTATGGCTTATTCTGTGTTACCGTTAACACTTACAGACCGATTTGCTTACGATTTGTACGTGTTTACATTCAGTAAAATTTGTGTTTTTGATGCAAAGACCGGACACTTTACTAATATATACCGCCATTTTTAATTTGTGGTCAGACAGACGAGCATTGTGGTGTGTTGGATGGACGCGCGGCTATGCGCGCAAGAATATAGAGTGAAATCTGTTTACATTCTGCGGGCACAGTCTTTATAATGGTAGCTAGTTATGGACTGTAGGTGAAATGAAGGGAAACGAGTAATTCGCACTGACCAGATGTGATTCTGTCATGGGATCACTACGGAAGAGCCAGTGTGTGTGTGATAGCATGTGCTTTCATTACGTGTATGATATAAGATTTTTTTTGCACCGTGTATGATCGTCGTTGTAGGACTTACAGCTCTATGGGCCTCAGACTGCTGGAAAGTGAGCCTCAAAACATTGAGCAAGATGTTCAGTGTAAACAGATGCCCATGCCAATGGTTATGCTGAGTTGAGCATACCATAAGTGTTTTGACATATAAATTCCTCTAACTGGCCTTTAGGAATTAACATATATAATAATGTGTATATAACATACGTATAATAATGTACTCCCACTCTCTAAGTTGCTTAGGGTAAAAATGTAGAGCTTTATATCAGAGAAACGTGCTTTTTGTTAGTGTTAATTTCCAGTACACTTAAAGACAAATTTGTTATATGATCAGAAATATTACTGCAGTTTGTTAAAGTGCCCAAATTACATTGAAGTCTACAGTAAAAAGAAATTTAGGTGTTTACTGTATGTAGTATTTTTAACTTTTTACTCTATTTGTCGTATTTCTTGACCAGAAAAGTGCTGATAAAAGGGCATTTTGGGTTGGTAAAAGAACAATTTGTTATTGCAAAAGTATGATACACAATATGGCAATTTATGACCATGCGTTCAATTTAAAAGAAAAGTGTTATCGTAAAGATACGTCCCTCTCTGATGTCAGATTATTATGCAGAGTAAAATTTTAGTGTAATTACTTTTCATCGTTAAGTTATACGGTTTTGTAAATAAATAAAATATATTTATATCTACAGTCTACATACCAGAAGCTTTGTTATTTGCACAGCAAATAAAAAAGTAAAAATCATCATGAACTTGATATTATAATAGACAATTACATTCAAAAAGATCAACAATACCAGAAAAACTGTGTAAACTAATATTAAGGCTGAATAAAATCAAATTTCATCATAAATCAACTCGAAATGTCAATCTATATAATAAGGAAGATTTTGACAATATCACAACACATATAAATGTGTTTTTAACCAGACGTGAACATTATATTTGATACGCAACGTTCTCCCCAAAATGTAGCGACGCACAAGTGCAGCAATAGAAAGTGAGGGATCGAGCCGTCCAGTGAAGTCAGTGTTATGATAGGCCCGAGTGGGGAATGATTCAGCGAGATATTCTGCGTTTCTCAGCTAACTCACCAAACCAACGCACGCACGAGCATCCCGCCGCCGCGCGCCTCGCCGGCCACGTTTCTTCAACACGAGGCGTTTTCTGCAAACGCGTGAAGAATAAACGCTACGCTACGGTACGGGCGTGCGAGCGCCGTGACAGACCCTGTTTTTGTGAGCTTGAGATCTGAGAGGAGTGAGCTGGTGTACTGGAGCAGGCCGGGGTTAGCCGGGCTCTAGATTGGATGCATGTGTGCAGCCCTGAGGAAAAAACACGGACCCGTGCAGCGTCCTTCCTGACGAATAGTGTAACACTCGACGCCCGTATGAAAGATTCGGCGACTTGTTTTTGAAATAGGTGCTTTAGTGAATATTTTAACCTTGAGTTGAGGGATTGGGGGTTCGTGTTGACATGTTGAGCGGAATTCAGTTCCGACAGCCGTGTAGCCTCTCGCCCTAGCGGCTAACGGTCGTGTTTCCTGCTGGTTATTTACACGCTTGAAGACCAAACGGTGACCGTTGTGTTTCATTTGTGTTGCTTACAATAAGTCGACAATGACGCGACAGTGTTTATCCGCAACTTAGCTTGTTGGGGTAGCTCGTTAGCGAGGAAAAACTAGTTAGCATGTTAGCTGCCTTGTTATTCAAACTGCCCTCTGTGTTCTGTCTCTAGAAATAGTTTGTTATAGATCAGTTGTTTTCTTATTTTCACCACTTGGTATATTATATTTACACGTACTCACGAGGCATGTTATTTGTTTGTGTATTGTATTGTACTTTTCGTTTATTGGGAAAGCTCTGCTTAGCTAATGTCATCGTAATCGTAAAACTAGCTGCTCTAATAATGATCATTGTGTCGCTCTCTCGACGGCATAAAACAGTTTGTTTTTCTTTTCAACAAAAAAATCTGTGCCTTTCATAATTCCACTGACATTATAGTACTAGATCTAAACAGATTTGTAATGACAACGCTGTTTGTATGTCTGATTCTTTGACCACAGGCCAGTGCCCCTCTCTGACCGGGTTCAAGGTCCTAACTCAGTTTTGCTTCCAGAAGGAATGATATAAATCTGTGAAGCTTAACTTAATATTAACAGCCATTTCAAATGAACTGATTGGATTTAGCAAGAGCCTGCTTGTTGAGGACTCTAGGGACTGCTTGTGCCCAGAAATTGTGCCCCATATCTGAACTAATGTGGGTTGTTGGTTCCCAAGCTGGCCTTTTTCGCACATGGTGTATTCTCAGGTTTTATTCTGTTTCCTTTCTGTCAGCCTTCGTTTAATATTCTTTTAACACATTGGTTTAGGTTACAGGCTTTGACCATTTACTGGAGATGTATTTGTGATTTATAGTTTTACATTAAATTCTCTAAAGCTGTATGTAAATTGCTTTTGGCAGCAGACCACCGACGTCCTTACATTGTGTAATGTCTCACTTTTATCTTTGTCTTCTTTATTTTAGGTTTTGCACATTAAAAAATGCTGTTAAGTTGGAATTGCCAAATCATATACCGTGAGTTCTTGACTTTTCTTTGTTTTTGAGTTTACTTTTCTGAACGGAGAGCTGATTAATGTTTACAGTGAGAGGTACAAGGCTTTAATGTCTAAGTTTGGCTCCCAGTGTGATTATTCCAACGTGACTAAAAAAAAAGTCCTCTCATTGACATTTTTGACTTTGATACTGTGGCATAGCTAAGTTTTCTAAATGTTACCAAATGTGGCATGCTGTTCAACATTATATTGACGAAGCTTTTATGTCTTCACATTAATGAGTCTGTGTTTTCATTGTAGGAAAAGAGTGTAGAAATTAGTTACCATGAAGGTCGACAGGAGTAAATTAAAGAAAACCCCCACTGAAGCGGTTAGTATGCTGGATTTCTGGTGTGTATTAAGTGTGTGTGTGTGTGTTCTGAAGGGATTCCTCACTGTTGACATTTGCCTGTGCTCCTCCTGTAGCCTGCCGACTGCAGGACTCTCATAGAGAAGTTAAAGGGATGCAGCAATGAACAGCTGCTGCTGGAACTGCAGCAAATCAAGACCTGGAACATTGGAAAGGTGGGAGAAAAGACCATAAGGGAGCCCTTGTACCATCATGTCTTATGTGTGAGCTTTGTTTTCCACCTGCTATCTCATGTCAATTGTTCATAGTATACACTTATTGACTGTGAGCTTGTGCAGACACTATTATTACATGCACATTATGACTGCCTTGCAGTGCAGACGACGCACATAGGTCTGCGGTTGCACAAATTGGACTGCATATAGACTGCTTATATAGTCCTGCTATAAGCAGTCTGCACAAGCTCTGCTCTACTCTCTGACTAAATTTATGCAATGCAAACTGCGCGCAAGGCGCCGCGGCAAGAAAAGTGCAGCTTGCTTTCGGTTTTAGTGTTTAGTGAATACACATATTCAGTATTCTCATGGCCGCCTGTTTCTCTTGCAGTGTGAGCTGTACCATTGGGTGGACCTGCTGGACCGCTTCGATGGAATCCTCTGTGATGCGGGTCAGACGGTGGAGAACATGTCGTGGTTGCTGGTTTGCGACCGGCCAGAGAACGGGCAGCTAAAAGCATTATTGCTTGCCGTGCTCAACTTCACCGCACTGTTGATCGAATACAGCTTTTCTAGACACTTGTACAGCTCTATAGAGGTACAAGACTCCCTCCCGTTCCACAGGGTTGTCTGACATTTGCCTGTTATTTGTTCTATTCATGAATTCACTTTAACAGTTTTTTTTTTTGTTGTATTTTTTGCATCTGTAGCACTTGACCACCCTTCTAGCGTCATGTGACATGCAGGTGGTTTTGTCTGTGCTGAATCTCCTGTATGTATTCAGTAAACGTTCTAACTACATCACCAGACTGGGCTCGGACAAGAGAAGCCCGTTGCTCGCCCGTCTACAACATCTGGCTGAGGTATGATCTACTTTAAATTACGTCATGTTTTCAGTGGGATGCAGAGATACTTTAAAGTGATTGATCGGACAATTTAAAAAGCAGCTGCAAAAATAAGACACCTTTCATATGCAGCTTCTGTAAAACAACTAATGTTCTCATTTGTGGGACTTTCACAACTCGCATCTTTGATTTCATCTGAACGTGTCGATCTATATTGAAATTAGTTCATTTGTGTTGAACCAGTTTTAACCAAAGCAGCATGATGACCTGGTTCTGTACAGACAGGTGCTGTCATGGTTTCGGTGTACTGACATTTCAAGTCTGAGGGCTTCCGTCTTCACCTTTGTATCCTACATATTTTTCCTGAGTGTTTTTTTTCTCTGCCGTAGAGCTGGGGTGGAAAAGAGAATGGCTTTGGTCTCGCTGAGTGCTGCAGAGATCTGCCGTTGTCGGTATGCTTTTTCTACTGTATTATTTCTGGTTACGCAAAAGCCTTGGTTACATTTCCTGTACAGTATCAATCCTGTACACTGAGTATCCTCTGTGTCTTAGGTCTAGTGTCAGTTTTGGGTCAGTTGATGGGAGGCACCACAAGCCAGTTGTGGAGCGCAGGCATGTCTTGTGTTTTGATCCATTCTGATGTGTCTGTCTTTGTGTTGTGCAGAAATATCCACCAAGTGCCACAACACTGCACTTTGAGTTCTACGCAGAACCCGGTTCTGAGGTCAAAGTGGAGAAGAAGGTATATGTTTGTTTCTGTTCCGTTCGTTTGTGTAAACAAATCGATTGTATTCTTTTAAAATTCAGAGTTGTTGTTCTATACATCTTTTAAATGTTTTTCTTGTTCCTTTTTGTTCTCGTAATTGCGCTCGCAACAGTCAAGCAGCAATACGCTACACTACATTCATATCGAACAACTGGATAAGGTGAGTCCCGCCGGCTGTTTTCATCGCCAGCCATTGTGGAGCATTTACAAGCTCACCGACTTTTAATAGCTATTGATTACACTCAAATCTAATTCCTGCCGTTCCCCGGTGCACCCTTAGATTTCAGAGAGTCCATCAGAGATCATGGAGTCTCTGACGGCCATGTACAACATCCCCAAAGACAAACAGATATTGCTTTTCACACACATCCGCCTGGCTCATGGCTTCTCCAACCACAAGAGGAGACTGCAAGCTGTGCAAGCCAGGCTGCATGCCATCTCCATACTCGGTATGTGACCCGTTTGGTACCAGCCAAAATAAGGACAGGCAGTTATTTTAGTTTTTATTATAAAACAACATGGGGCTCTTGCTGTCTGCTGAGTTTGAAGTTTGTTTCGTTTGTGTTTTGTTTTGCAGTGTACTCCAATGCCCTCCAGGAGTCGGCTAACAGCATACTCTACAATGGGCTTATAGAAGAGCTAGTAGATGTACTTCAGATTACAGACAAACAGCTGGTGGTGGGTAGCAACTCATCTTTACTGGAGCACTATATTATATGGTAGTGTAGTATAGAATGGTAGTATAGAATGGTATAGAATAGTTCATATATGTTGTTTACGGTATTTTATACGTATTGCACTTCCCATAAAAAGAAAATAAACTACACATTAAAAGAATAACTATACATTGTCCGTAATGCAATTAGTTTCCAAAAATGCGAATACAGGTTACATTTAAGATAAAATAAGTTGTTTTTGGATAAGCCCTTTAAAATAGAATTAATTTACAGGACATTAAAGCCGCATCTTTGAGGACTTTGACATCCATAGTCCACCTGGAACGGACCCCCAAACTCTCCAACATTATCGATTGCACAGGCACAGCCTCGTACCATGGATTTCTGCCTGTGCTTGTCCGCAACTGCATACAGGCTATGATTGGTGAGGAAAATGATTGATTATTTCATGCTTTAACTCTCTCGTTGGTTTTGTGGGTTTGGTGACGTTCTGTCCTGGTATTTGCCGGGTGTTTCAGACCCACTGATGGAGCCCTACCCACACCAGTTCGCCACGGCCCTCTTCTCTTTCCTCTACCACCTGGCCAGTTATGATGCAGGGGGCGAGGCCTTAGTGTCTTGTGGTATGATGGAGGCATTGCTGAAGGTTTGTGCTTCGCGCTTTCCCGTACACATTTTATATGTTGATGGTTTTAGGAGATTGTGTTCTGTGAGGACAATTCATGAACTGTGTTACCTCCTCGTCAGGTGATCAAGTTCCTCGGGGACGAGCAGGACCAGATCACCTTTGTGACACGGGCAGTGAGAGTCGTGGATCTCATCACCAACCTAGACATGGCTGCTTTTCAGTCCCACGGCGGCCTTTCAATCTTTATCTGCAGACTGGAGGTACTGAATCCCCCCCCCCCAAAACAGCTCGTTCAGCCCCATGTTTCTGCATGAACTATTCAGCTTTTTGCCGTCTGCCCTTTTGTTGACGGAATGTGACCTCATTGTTTCTCTGTGCAGCATGAGGTTGACCTCTCCAGGAAAGAGTGCCCTTTTGTAATCAAACCAAAGATCCAGAGGCCCAGCACAGCTACTGAGACTGAGGACATGGACACTGATATGGACAGTTAGTACCAACTCTGTCATGGTTACTACATGCAATGTATTTATATTTAAAGGTGTAGGTCACCAAAAATGAAGGTTCTGTCAAAATATATTGACCTTTGTGCTATTCCCAGTGGCTGTTACCTCTTAGGTGTTACTTTACACCTAAGAGGGAGCTAGATTGCTCTAGGTGCTCTTTTTTTTATATGGGGGGGGCGCATCAATAAAGTGTGCCACTCTTGCACTGTATTCCAGCTGTAATATGTCTGGAGTAATAATGCACTAGTTAGTAATTATCAGCGGTCCTCTTTTGTCATTTGTAAGGCTGAAGAGAATGTCTCCCATTTCTTTCTATTGTTTGGTCTGTTAAACTTTTCAGTTTGTTCCACATGTATTTGAAATGATAATGAGAGTGAGTAAAAGATATTTTTCATTTAGTTCATCAGCATTTAAAATTATGTATGGAAAATATCTCTTTTTTTTTTTTTTTTTTGTTCGACGATCCTGTGGATTTGTTTATAAAACCGTTTTATCCTTCATGGCCCGTTTCTTGCCAAAGTTAGTCATAACGCTGTTGTCACCGTAGTGTCGGAGGTTGCCATGGAGAGCAGTCCGGGCCCCTCCACTTCCTCTGGTTCCAGAGCAGAGACAGACTCCAGAGCACAGAGCAGTACATCCAGTGCCCCCAGAGCAGGTACAACATTTACACCTTCAGAAGAGTTAGAGTAACACACAATAAATGGACTTTTAAATAAAATGTATTGTTCGTTCCTAACAGGAGTGCAGTGCATCCCTCAGAGGGCCGCTCTGTTGAAATCTATGTTGAACTTCTTGAAAAAAGCCATTCAGGACCCTGCGTTCTCTGACGGCATTCGTCATGGTATTTAATCCGTTGCTGTAATTGTTATGGAACTTGCTGCTATAATGGTTACCAGTGAGTAACTGTTATTATTTGCGGAAAGTGATGCTCATCGCCGTATCGTTCTCATTACAGTAATGGATGGGTCCCTGCCTACCTCTCTGAAACACATTATCAGTAATGCAGAGTATTATGGACCCTCACTGTTTCTCCTGGGTAAGCACACAGAACACCTCTACTCATGTATTAACTGAACTCCTTATGCACAGTTTTGTGTGGATTTGGCTTCAGGTTCACCTCGGTGTACAGTCACATGTAATGAAAGTACAATTTCATTAGTTTGAATCTTTTTCTGGTAATCTTTCATTAGTCTGGTTTCTGTGCCTGCTTTATATATGTCTCTCTCTCCCTCTCTCTCTCTCAGCGACGGAAGTGGTGACAGTGTTTGTATTCCAGGAGCCCTCTCTTCTATCTTCTCTGCAGGACAATGGCCTCACTGATGTCATGCTACACGCACTTCTCATCAAAGACGTGAGTCTGCCTTATCACACGTACTCGTCTGATGTACTGTTGGCTTTCTAATATACTCGCTTTCACTTTTAATTTAGGTTTTGTTTTCTCTAATGCCCACGCATTGCATTCAGTTCATTCCATTCACCCATTTTGTCTCTTTCTGTTCCTCTCCGCTTCCCCGTTGCTGCGTTTCTCCTCCTTGCATAATCCAGCAGCTCATGACGTCCTTTTCGACCTCCTTTATTCTTAGTGTCATCCTTAGCACCTCCTGGTGTGTTAATCCAGGGGCAGTCGAGCTCACATTTTAGACAATCATTTTTTGAGTTTTGATCTGTATTATGATTAAAAACCGCAGCTGGTCACATGACGCCAGCTAACACATCAAACGGAAGCATTTTTGCCGGATGGTACCGTCTTGCCATACTAATTCATTTTCCTTCACTACCTTCTGTTGTGCAGGTCCCCGCCACCAGAGAGGTGCTGGGTTCCCTGCCCAACGTCTTCAGCGCCCTGTGTCTGAACGCGCGGGGTCTGCATTCATTTGTACAGTGCCAGCCCTTCGAGCGGCTCTTTAAGGTCCTGCTCTCTCCAGACTACCTGCCAGCCATGCGCCGACGCCGCAGCTCTGACCCGCTAGGTGAGTGGCAAATATACACCGATGCTCCTCTCCACAGTCAGTGAGGGAAAGCCGTTGTTTGTGGAAATTTGTTGGTAACCGTGTGCTTCTATGAAACAGGAGACACTGCCTCTAACTTGGGCAGCGCCGTCGACGAGCTAATGCGACACCAGCCCACTCTGAAAACAGATGCGACGACAGCCATCATCAAGGTAAAGTGGCTACTGCTGAAATGTTTTTCCATGCCATCTATAGAATTGCCCTTCTTATGCGATGTCATTTGCATTTTAAATGTACGAGCTTGAATCGCATTACTCACCGTTGACCTTTATAGTTACTGGAGGAGATTTGCAACTTGGGTAGATCGCCAGAGTACATCTGCCAGAAACCATCCATACAGAAAGCAGACGGGGCGGTCACCGTGCCTCCAGCTCGCTCCAACCACGCTGCAGAGGAGGCGTCCAGTGAGGATGAGGAGGAGGAAGAGGCTCTGCATACCTTTAGCCAACAGCAGGGGGAGCCAGAGAGCAACAGGCAGTTAGTACAACAAAACAGCATGAATCTTACAGATCTGTAAGGGCTGCGAGAAAACAATATTCTTTGCTGTTACTAAGATGAAGGAATCAAAACAGTTGTTATCTCATTGTGTATTAGTTCAGAGGCTGTTAAATAGACCATCGGTTTCAAATCAATGTTTTTTTACAGAGTGGTGGGCACAGAGGAGCGAATCCCCATCCCTCTTATGGATTACATCCTGAATGTGGTATGTGCTGACTCGGATCCTCTGCATCCTGCTTTATTTAGACTTCATCTCATTTTTATTCCTCTGATCTAGACTTTTTCCGTAGCCCACAAGACACGCGCTGAAATGTGTGTTTTCTTTAGATGAAATTTGTGGAATCCATTCTAAGTAACAACACAACAGATGACCACTGTCAGGAGTTTGTCAGTCAGAAGGGCCTCCTACCGCTGGTGTCGATTCTTGGACTGCCCAACCTGCCCATAGACTTCCCCACCTCTGCTGCCTGCCAGGCTGTGGCAGGAGTCTGCAAATCTATCCTGGTGAGATTTGAACTTGCACGCACCTCAGACGGGCCCGGGATTCTGCTACAGTAGCAGCGATCGTTTTTAATTCATTTCTACCAGCTTGAATCAGAATACTCAGTTTTCTTTTTCTCTCATTGTGAAACAGACTTTGTCTCATGAGCCGAAGGTTCTGCAGGAGGGTCTGTGTCAGCTGGACAGCATACTGTCTGCTCTGGAACCTCTTCACCGGCCCATCGAGGTCCCCGGTGGTTCTGTGCTGCTCAGAGAGCTAGCCAATGCGGGCCACGTCACAGACGCAACGCTGTCGGCACACGCCACCCCGCTGCTGCATGCCCTCACAGCCGCGCATGCCTACATCCTGATGTTCGTTCATACATGCCGAGTGGGACAGGTGTGTTTTGACTATTTGTAATTCTCATGTACCAAGTAGAAACAGCTCATAGGTGTGAATTGTCAGAATGTGACGGTACCTCTCTCTCTCTTTCAGAGCGAGATCCGCGCTATCTCCGTCAACCAATGGGGTTCTCAGCTCGGCCTCAGTGTTCTAAACAAACTCAGTCAGCTCTACTGCTCTCTTGTGTGGGAGAGTACCGTGCTGCTGTCACTCTGTACACCCAACAGGTCAGTACTGCTCCCATTTCACACCTAGAATCAAAACACATGAATGGACTGCACACAGTCCTTTGACCGATCCATTCCATAGCCCCTTACAAATGCACTCCACATGTTAGGTTTGGCCGAGCCTTGTGCTGAAACTCATTCAGTTGGCATAACTTTCAGAAGTCACGCACAGTGCAGATTTAGAAAGTGTCTTGTCAGCTGTTGGTCTTGTAAGCTGTTTGTCTTGCAAACCGATACAGAAATGTTCTTGTTTGGTGATGGGTTCGGTTGTTGTTTGTCTTGCAGTTTGCCTCCTGGTTGTGAGTTCGGTCAGGCTGACATGCAGAAGCTCGTGCCTAAAGAGGACAAGCCCTCCGGCAGCACCGCAGCAGCTGCAGGCAGAAGAACTGGTAAAATGCGTTCTGCAGTTCTGCGTGATACTCTGCTTGCCTTTGCCTCCTTTTCAGTTTTATTTTAGGCAACAGTTTCTCTTTTCTTGTCCTGAGTTCCTCTTTTAAAAATGTTGTGTCTGGTTTGCATTCGGTTTCTAAAACCTCTTTCTCCAGCAGCTGAGACAGAGACTCTATCTGTGGGGGTGGACCCCTCTGCTCAGGGTTTGCTGGAAGGCATGGGGCTGGATGGAGACGCCCTCGCTCCCATGGAAACAGATGAGCCCACGGCCGCTGACCCGAAAGCCAAGTCCAAACTCACCCCAGCCATGGCAACACGCATCAAGCAAATCAAACCTCTGCTCTCAGGTCAGTGTCTGGCATTTAGTCAGCCTTAAGGCCATTTTATTAGTTGTTTGCTTTTTTTCTCTTAAAAGCAATGAGATCTGCCAAAATAAATACGGGTTTGTCTTTGTTTTGAGCTGTAATGTTTCTCTGTTTGTCCCCAGCCTCCTCACGTTTGGGCAGGGCTCTGGCAGAGCTGTTTGGGCTGCTGGTGAAGCTTTGCGTGGGCTCACCTGTCCGTCAGCGAAGATCTCATCACACCACCAGCACAGGCACCGCCCCCACCCCGGCGGCTCGGGCCACTGCTTCTGCTCTTACCAAACTCCTCACCAAGGGACTGAGCTGGCAGCCACCTCCATACACACCCACACCACGTTTCAGGTACCTAAACCACGTAATGCTTATGCTAATGTTATACATGTATTATTACAATCTAATGCTTACATTATTGTTTGTACCATAAGTAATGGTTTAGGAGCAGCTGTTAGCCCACAACACCCTGAACGATGTCTTTACTGGATGTGTATGAAATGATTGTGTGCTTGTCTTCCATGATTTAGGCTGACGTTCTTCATCTGCTCTGTGGGCTTCACCTCGCCCATGTTGTTTGATGAGAGGAAGTATCCATACCATCTGATGCTGCAGAAGTTCTTCTGTTCTGGTGGCCA
>JAZGTI010000542.1:42270-61191 GCA_036877585.1 Botia kubotai | reverse complement strand
AGTAAAATATTAACTTTACATTTTCGTGTTTAAGTTTTTTTTTTAAACTGACTGGATGCGGCTTATGACGCCTTCACTTTGAGGCAGTGTTGGTTTAGCTTCATTCCTGCATTACAGCTTACAGAACAAGCTGTTTATACCCACTGACAAAAGCGCAACGCTTTAACATTTGTTGTAATATTGTTTTGTGTCATTCTCAGGCTTAAGCCTGTTTGTTGAAGCTTGTCGTCACGTCTGCTGGCGAGTGGTAATTGATTATGTGAGAGCGGCTTTTGTGTGCATTTTTCACCGTTAGTGGAAGCTGCTAGAACATTCGTCTTGTTGCGTATTTTTGATATGCTGTTCCAATTTTCTTTCGAAATTGCTTTGAAAAGCTTAATTACAGAAACATTCCAAGTACAGCTTCAGCAGCGTCTATGGCGTGCTGTCCGTTACTGTCGAAAACAATTTTGAAGCAATTCTCAACATACAGATTAAAGAAATTATTAAAGCTGCAATCCATAATTGTTTGCTTCTCTGTTGTCATCTCTGTTTGAAATATAAAATTGCAGATTAATTACGTATCTTACATACATCTTACAGATCTATCAATCTATTTGTCTGTCTGTCTATCTGTCTATAGTCAAAAGTTTTGTTTGGCATCAACAACATGCCACAAAGATTGTTTATGGAGCTGTGTATGAACTTGTGTTTAACTCCAGAACGTTCCTGTGTGGGTGTGCAAGCTTGTTTGTAACATCTGTATTTTTGGTGTGTCTCTGTATTTTAAATCTGTTTTGAAATCTTGACCCTCTTATCCTTGATTGAGGGGTTTGGGTCAGTGTAAATGTTTTGAGGTGAAGATAAAGGGCTTATAGTCTGGTTGACAGGGCATTGGGGGGGGGAGGTATCATCTGGCCAATCAGGAGGGCTCCTGGCCTTCTGGTGCGACGGTTGAATCCGTCCCCCAACAAGGTTGACCTCACCTGGCAAATTAAGTTCTATAAATCGGATCTGAGGCCCGCCGGCTCTCCGGGTGGCAGGAAAATTGAAACACGCAGTGGAGCCGGACATACATTTGCAAATATATGGATACACGCACATACACAGAGCTGTATTTATTTTCAATTTATTTGTACAGCTCTTTTCACAATACATATTGTTGCAAAGCCGCTTTACAAAGAATCATGCCTTGCAAATCTCCCAGTAAGCCAAATACGATGGCTGTGAGGAAAACTCCCTCAAATGTGTAAGCAGATGAGGAGGATGAGGAGGCCTTACAATGCTGGATGGTGAGCCATAGATGATGGTTGGGCTACAGGTGGATCTGAAGGCGACAGGTGCCCTCAAGATGTGAGTAGCAATATAAAGCATTTACGAAATGTACATAAACACACACATACACAGAATAGGTTTGTGGTATGATGCAATAAGCAAAAAATAACCTGAGCAAATGCATCTAAAACGACAGACACTTGTTTGCCTCCTAAATTGAAACCTGTTTATTGGCATAATCATTATGAAGGTGAAGGGTCTCTCTCTCTTTCTAACTCTCTCTCTCTTATTTTGTCTTGCTTCTTAAATTGTTTGTCCTTGGTACCTATTTCTCTCTCTTACTCTCTCGCTCACACCCTCTGGGAGGTTTAAATTGTTTGTCCTTGCTCTCTCTCTTTCTCTCTCTCTCTCTCTCATTGGCCCGGCTGTGTTTCTGTATTCCTAATGAGACAGTCCTGTCCTGACCTGACACAGCAACTTACTTCTGGCTAACCACTAATGAGCAATATGAGGTGCTCTACTCGTTTATTTACACCCTCACTCTCTTTCTCCATCACTCGTCTCTCTCTCTCTCTCCAGCTTCACAGACCCTGCAGTGGTTTTGGTTCAAGGTCAGAGGGGGAGGAAGTAAAAGGAGGGTAAATAAATGATAGGGTAAGTGGAAGTACCCCAGGAGTCATTACCCATAAGTCCTCACAGATACAATAATTTTTGATTGGACTGTTGAGATCTCACTCACGAATAGGGCTTCTGGTGTGCAGTCTACATGTGTTTTTGTTTGTCTACCACAAGGCAATAACTCATGTGCGTATTTTGCTTCCAGACAGAAGTGCTTCTGACGTGTGGGAAAATTAATTTACCAAAAAAGTTCTTGGGGCTACAGTAGATGCATACAGGGGCCTGTTTTGTTGATTGCAAGTTAGATTCGAAAGCATTCATCTGTAAATGTGTGTATCTGCATGTGGTGTGGAAATGTGTAAAACACAAACGCGTACAACAACTAACAATTGCTTTGGTCTAAAAAACTCACTTTGCATCAATACAAACCAGAAAAACCCGGTTTATTTATTACATTATAACAGTCATTTTGAATGTGTGTGTACTAGGTTGAAAACATATATAGCTGGAAAAATTATTTCTGTTAGTTCGGTAAAACTTTGATGATATTCTATATACAGTACGTGATGGTTCCAGTGTAAGTACTGTAAAAAGAGTCAAAAGGTTAGTTTTTCAATCAATTTAAAACTTTTAATGCAGGAACTAAAAATAACTAAAGTTAATTAATTTGTCAAATTCAAAAGCAAACATGTTTTCATGCAGTACAAAAGTTATGTGCACCAATTAAACATTGAATAGTAACAACATTTAATTACATAATTTTAAGTTGCAAATTTTTGGCAATAAAGTATGAGAATTTGTGTTATATTGCGATTATACAAATGGAATGCTGTATTGACCAATCAGAATCGAGGACTAGAACTGTCCATATTAATATTTTCATACATACAAATTGCAAGACAATAAGGGGCCATTTTAGCATGCTAAATTTTTACGAAACGTAAAACTGCACTTCATAACTTTTCCTCTCTATCACCATCTCTATTTCAAACATAAACTTGCAGGTTACTTTACAGACTTTAACAAAAACAAATAAACCCAATCTGACATTTCACGGGAAATTCTGAAAGCTCAAATTCTAAATCAATATTATAAACTTACAGTTGTGAATTGGAATTAGGTGAGGAGACCGTTTTGAACAACGATCTGTCATGTACTTGCTTAATAACTGTTTTTTGTTTATTTTAACCCAAAACAGTTACGTATTGTAGCTTAAATTGACAAATAAAAAGACTCCATGTACATAGTGCTGCTCAATTTTACACCAAAAACAATATAATCATTAATATACACTGTAGTAATTCTTTAATATCTCACCCATGAATATGCACTAGTGACACATTCCTAAAGTAGCATTGTGTTCTTCACCTACTGTATCATATTTCTCCTGCATGAGTTCAGCGCTGCATGAGTCTGTGTCAAGAATCTAGTGTGTGTGTGTGTGTGTTTGTTTGTTTTGTGACAGTATCACCGCGCCTGCAATGCAAATGTCTCTAGTATCTGCATGAAATGATTTAACCACATGCAACAGATTGTGGGTTAGTACAGCAGCCCAGCAGTTTGCCCACCCCACAGTACCACTGTTTTCCACTTCTGCTGCATGGGTCTAACAGTTGGAGGCAGATCTCCATGCATTTCAGCCTACGGAGGAAAATGTGTGTGTGTTTGCGCATGAGCACGTTAAGTTTAAATAGAGAGACAAGACTTGTATCTTTTTTGTTTGTTGTGCAATCGTTGTGGAAAGCTGTCAGGGTTGGTTGGAGGTTGTTTTATTTTTCGGTACAGAAGTAGGACTTCTAGCTTTTATTCTTTTGCGTTCTCCTTTGTCTTTTCCCCTGTTGTTTCCTGTTTAGTCTCCCTTTGTTTGTGTGTCTGTGTGTGTTTTTGCGTGTGTATGTGTGAAAATGTAGTTCCTGTTGATGTCACACTTACAGAAAAAGGCGGAACTATTGGAGCGCGCTCAATTATGGATGCAAAACTGGATGCAGTTATATAAATAGCATGCACTTCTGTGGGAATGTGTGTTTGTATATTTGCATGCATTTTGTATCACATGCAACATGATTTTTGTTGTTTGAACACATTGACAGATTTTTCCAAGCAGGATGTGATTTTGATTTATTGTTCTTTTCAACCAATCAGATTTTAGGGAAAAGCAGCGTGTTAGGTTTAGGAGTTAGGAATTAGGTTAAGGGATTGAGTAAAATCCTTATGCTAACCATGGTTACTATAGTTTAACCGTGGTGTTTGTAGTAAAACTATGGTAATGTAAACGGTAATCAGTGTACCAAAAAATACAGCATGGTTACTACACTTTATAATAATAATAACTATAATATTACAAACTATAATAATAAAATTACGGTTACTTCCATTATTGGTTATGTCGTTTCTGTTTTGAGAAACATCTGTAAATGTCATGTGACTAATTAGAATGTTAATTAGAATTATGCACATGATAATTAGAATTAGCAGTCTGGACTAAACTAGCCACGCCTTGACCTCCCCGTTTGTTTAACACAGATGTCATCCCAAGACAAAATAAGATCTTTGTGTTCTGTAAGTGTTTGTAAGCGGATTTGTTTGTGTGTGTGTTGTTCACACATATCGATGTCACCCTGCGCTGCATCAGAGCAGTAAGACCAGTAATTGTACCCTGAGAGAAACACAGGACAGGTATAAACCAAACCTGTCAGACACACTCATAACACATTAACTCGCACATCCACACAAATCAGCTTTCTGCTCATTAAGAGCATGTTTGTGATTTTACACCACACACTTGTGCCTGTGTTTTTTATAGATGTACATGTTTTAATGTATGTAGGTGTGCATGACTTCATCTATTTTGTTGTTTTTCTGTGAGTATTTTGTGAGTCTATGGACTACAGTAGTAATAAAGAAGAGAGAGAGATAATCAATAAAAATATTGTTGTGAAAACTCATATATTACTGTGTAAACTGTAAAGACAAAAGTTTTTTGCGCATTCGTTTCTTTTTTCAAAATTATTACAATGCCGTGTTTGTTCTCTGAAGCTAAAACCAATAATTTATTTTATTGAAACCAAATATAAACCACATATTCTATATCGTTCTTATATGATGTCATTTTATGTATATCTCAAATCATTATGTGTCCTTATATGTCGTTACTGCCTCAAAAACGTCTCTCTTTCATTCTCTTCAATAAGGAAATAGTAATGTTTGTACAGTACAGTAAGTTGTTTGCTCTCTGTAAAGCTACAAATGTCACGTGTTCAACTCCAATACACTGTCTCCAACAAGACTGTGGAGCTGGCTTTGATTGTTTGTTTATTTTGTTGGTTTGTTTGATTTGCTTGGTTGGTTTGTTTGTTTGGTTGATTGTTTGCTTGTTTGGGTGGTTTGTTGTTTGTTTGGTTGATTGTTTGTTTGTTTAGTTGGTTTGTTGTTTGTTTGTTTGATTGTTTGATTTGTTTGTTTGATTTGCTGTTTGTTTGTTTGTTTGTTTGCTTGTTTGGTTGGTTTTCTGTTTGTTTGTCTGGCTGGTTGTTGGTCTGATTGTTTCTCAAGTAGAACTAGGTTTGATCTTACTTGCAAACACTATATTTGATTAATGCACAAGTGTATGTCTGTGATGGAGTATATAAATATCTGTTGAGAATAGCTATGACTTTTTCCAGTGGAACACAAAAGATTTTTTTCAAAAGAATATTCTGGCCAATCTTTTCATGTAATGAAAGTGCAGCCTAGGGCTGTCAAGCTCCAAAATTATTGAATTCGAGAACCGAACCGTCTGATTCGTAAATGAATCATTCAGTTGATTTACTAGAAAAAAATGCAACTCAGACAAATGTTCATCCCCAATCAGAACCAGACCGTGTTACTTAGAACATCATCTCTCATGAACATGCTAGAGAGAGCTATGGCAGATATTTCAAGTCAACAAGTAACAATCCTGTTAATTGTTTATCAAGTTAACAAATAACAATCCTGATTCGCTTGCATTATGTTGAACTTTGAGTACTCATAAGCCTCAACAAATGACAACACACTGGAATTGGTGAATTCTTGCTTCACCTGCCAGTTTCCTGTCATAGCTTAAAGGTACAATTTCAGTGCCTGGTGCCACCACCCAGTGGGATTTGCCTGCGCGACCCACCAAATGGCCCTAAACTTCAGCGTTTTGTCTAGCACTTTTTTAAATCAACTATTATTTAACCAGGTTTGTCCCACTAAGGTTGTACATCTTGTACAGGAGAGACTTCTTATTTCACAGGTACAGTGTACAGCAAAGGTCTGTACCCTGCAGGAAGCGCTGGTTACCCACAATGCATTGCCGGTTATAGTATTTTAATTTGACAGCACAGTAGGTTCGTGTTGTAATTTCATTTTGACTGTATAGCACATTTGTACATTGCGCGTGACTGGGTGTAGCAGGATTGGTGTTCAGAAGCTGTGCTCACACCAGGTGTGTGTGAATTAGCTGATATGCTTGTCCTCAGACTGACTCTGTCGGCAGTCTTTCTGCTGTGCTGCTACAGGGGTTATTTCTGCTGTCTGCACGCTATTCTTGTCCTTGGACGGCCAGTGCATCATGGATCTGCTTGTATTTTCTCTAGGGAAAATATCATGTTCAAAGGTTTGTCTTTCACTAGAATAACACTTTCCATCTCTATTTCTCCCCTGTCTCTGACAAAGTTAGCAACAGACAACAGACAACTTCATATTGTTCGAAAAGTTTAAATTACATATATACAGTACACATAGCAGTTACTCGTATGATTCATATCATTATTGTTAATAACAATATCAATATTTTTTCCTGCACTTACTATAATACATGTAATACAAACTTACAAATTCAGTTTCAGCCTTTGGTAGTCTTAACAATGTGTTAAAGTATTTTTCATCATTTTTTCTACAATTTTAAAATGATAACTAGTATAATTATTCATTCAGTTTGCTTTTACGTTCTGTTTAATTTTGGTGGGTTTAGGTTAATTAAATAGATCCGTTTGTTTTAATTTGCTGCTAATTGCACATTTTCACTTATTTTTGCAGTCCTTGAAAAGGAAACATTACATTGAAAGAACTTGTGTCTTTATGTTTCTACTACAAACTTTATATGATTAATTAAGCCCTAGCCACTATTATGTTGAAAAAACAGACTTAATTGTACTGTGTATTTTTGTTTTTATTAACTTTGTAGACTTAAAAGCTGAAGTGTGTATCCCAGTTTAATTTGCAGCAATTATAGCCTGTTGGTGGGTAAAAAGTGTAAACAGTTTCTTGGTGGCACTATTAAAACATTGCTTTCTCATTTCAGTGTCCTGAAATACAGTATCTATATATCTGTCTGTCTGTCTATCTGTCTATCTGTCTGTCTGTCTGTCTACACACATACCCACCCACACATGTTTACTATCTATCTACATTCCATAGACTTCTATTGTTTCTATATACAGCTAGTTATTATGACAATATAACTTAACCCTTAAGCCACTCTCTAACCCTAACCCAAACAGAACATCCCCAAAGGATCAGGTTCTGCTGACTTTTGGGTACAAATTTGTCCCCAGTATATGGTTAAGTAAACTTTTACAAAGGCGTGATGTTGTCGTCTTTGGTTTTCTGGCTTTGATTTAAGCTGCTAACATTTGCAAGCCCTTCAAGAAATGCACACCCAGCTCATTTTCATTATGCTTTATGCAGGTACTCTGAATATATTTGGATGTAAGTCCAAACATTCATTCTCTGTCTCTCTGAGGCAGATATGAGGTCACGCAGGTGTTCATTAAGCACTAATCGATTCATCTCTGGCTAAGCTGATATCATATTTCCCTCTGAAGGTGCTCCTGATGTGCAGCATTATTGAAAGCTTTGATGTGGATGAGGAACAGCAGGAATGTTTTCTGTTTACGGTACAACATAATGAATGATCTGATTCATAAACGCGTGCCTAGACGAGCTTCATGCGGGCTGATGTTAAACTCCGTCTGACATAACACTGAGTTTCAGTCAGTAGTTTGAACTGGAGAGGAAAACAGGTGATTGATTTGACTCATTGTAACATTAAATGCTAAAGGTGTTAATCATCACACCATTCGTGCTTTTATTCTGTAAATCTGTGCTTCCTGTTTGTGTGTTTGTGTGTGTGTGTGTGTCTGTGTGTCTGTGTGTGTGTGTGTGGGCGGCGATGGGGAGGTTGTTGATTTCATTTAACCATATATTAGGGAGAAATTTGTAACCAAAAGTCAGCAAGACCTGCCAAAACCTTTTGGGGACATCCTCATTTGTAAAACCTATTATAAGTATAGTAAATAAAGTGTGTATTATAAAAATGCAGAACGTTTTTGTTAGGGTAAGAGTGTGGGTTAGGGATAGATTATAGTGTTTATAGCTAACTGTGTATAAAAACAATAAGTCTATATGTAATAATGTATAATATGTATAATATAATAATAGGAGTTTATGTTAAGTTCCCATTAAACGTGTGTGTGTCTGTGTGTGTGTGTGTGTGTGTGTGTGTGTGTGTGAGAGAGAGAGAGAGAGGGAGGAGTAGGTCTGTCTTTTGTCATGTGTTATCTGTTGTTTTAGTCTATATAATTAGACAGGTATCAGTTAGTCAGAGGTCTGGTTGTATTTCTAAAGCCACATCATGGCTCTGATCTGTTAATGGGTCATTCATAAGAAATGGGCCTGACATACTACTGATTTAATTAACTGGATGCTAAACTTTACACATTATTTGATAGATTCGACTCTTTTTAGTGTTTAATGCAAAATAAATGCTTGTTTCTCATATATCAGCAAATTTGCATGTCCCCATTCATCACCATGACATTTTAATGGGTCAGATGGAATTTACAATCTCACATTCTGTCTAAAGTGTGCTTTTACTATAGCGAAAACAGACTTTCAGTGTTTCTGTGGGTTTTTATAAAATGCTTTATGCAGTTTTTGAGTAAGTTCAGAATTTGTGTTAGTCTCTCACTTCCTGTCAATCCCACTCTGACTGCTAAATATTTATTTAACAATCTTAACGTCGTTTTTATAATGACATACATTTTTATGATCACATGGCTCAAACGAAGAAGAGTTTTTGTTACATGTATTCATTTAGTAGACACTTTTTAATCAAACCAACTTACAAAGAGTTCTTTTGTGACAGTCTTTGAATATTTCATTATCTTTACTGTAATAATTATATCATTATTTTGGCGTCATTAGGCTCATAATTTCTGAGGAGTTGTTATAAGAATTTATCAGAGTAAATTACATTTATTGCTTCTCAGAAACAAAAATATATATTTACACAACACAAAACCCATGATGACCGCTAACCTGATGCCTGTAGTCATTTTAGTTGTGGTGCTTTTGGTTATGAAGTGAAAACTGATCTTTGGCACAAATGACACTAGCTTGTGTGTATTATGGTGGAAGATTTGTTATGGGCTTCTTTTGGTCTTTAATAGGCAGGCAGTGAAGAGCAGATGAGAGGAAGGGGAAGAAAGAAAAGAATTCTGTAAGAACATGACAGATTCGAACCCGAAAACCATCTCTTTTTGTAACCACTATGTTCTTGGACCTGGATTTGAGTGGTGTGCTCCTTAGGTTAGCCTTATGTTTGTTTGCTGTTTGTTATTCCAAGCCATTCCAGCCCCCCTCTCCTCCCCCATCACATGGTGAGCACTTTGTTTCAAAGTTAAAGATAGTCTTTCTGGCCAGCGGTGCGTCTTGTGACAAACTCCAGAGTGAAACCAGATAAGAAGCTCCTGAACTCTTACAATCACTTACTTGTTGGTGGGATCTTCTTCAGTCCTGCTGGTGTCTGTGTGGTATAGTTTTTCCCAGAGGAAGGGGGGAGGGGAGATGGGCTGATAGCGCGTCTTTGTCTGTGGTCATTCAGTGTTTCACTGATATCTCTTGACCTCGGTTTTATCTCGGTGCTGTGCCTGTCTGACATTTCGTAGTACCGACCCCCTCTATAAAGTCCCCCAGCGGTGCCGTGTGACTTGAGGGGAAGCAGATATATTATTCTTGGTATTTGGAGAATGTTGAAAATTAGCTCTGCTGTTTTCCATCGGAGTCGCCATTGTGTTCTGAGAAGCACAGGGGTCATGTGCAGAAATCCCTCAGGACAAAACCGTCATAACCTCGCACAACACAGACGGGTCCTGAGAGAAATGATCGTGAATCTAAATTTGTCACAGTTCTCTGAGGCCAGTTTCTCGTTCTCTAATAAGACTTTCTAAGAACCGCGGTATCTTTTTAGGGTCGCGTCGTACCTCTGTCATTGTGAAAAGTCATACGATGAACTATAACCCTGCAAACAAACACCCAGAGAGTCAGAGTACTTCATACTACAGTCAAAATACAGTAATTTACAGCATACTGTAAAATGACTTGCAGTATATTGATAATAGCAAATGTCACAATATAATAAATGTTTTCTTCAGTATTGTTTGAAAAAAAAATCCCAGGTGATTTGCAAAGCTGCAATTCTATAATAAAATCCACAACATATTTTGATTTGTTTACCATTTTTGGCCCCTGTAGCATTTAAGTATTTTTATTTGTGTTATTTCATAGTTTTAATGATGTATAATTTTATTAAGCAAAATTAACCGCCCCCCAAAGAAGCCACATTACCAAAACATTAAAACCATTCGGTTTTTGTCATTAAACAATGTTTTTGACTCAATCTTTGGTTGGCTCTTACAGCCAAATGATTAATCCAGCGATGTGTGCCTAAACCACACGCAGAGACTGGTCTAAATGGAGAGCTCGTCTTTAGCTAAAAGCCCCATTCTGCTGTTGTAAGGACTCATTGTGTCCATTTTGTGGAAGTGAAAAGTAATTTCGACCATATTTGTCCTCTTAGTAAATGGAGAGCTTGATGTTTTTCTGTTGCTGATTAGTCATGCAGGAGATTTCATTTCAAAGCCTTGTTTTTACATGCTGATTTTACCAATGGCATAAAACGGGGCGCTTTTTTTCTCCTTGCTAATGGCCAATCAGGAACACTGGAGACAGGGCCAGAGAAGTTTCTGTTCAAAACAGCTCTCTAATCACAGTCAGTGTGGCAGGACTGAATAAACATCCGCAATCAAAGTCTTTCAGACTCTTATCATTGGGGCCAAGAAGTAAAAGATGCTCTGGATTGCTTTGAATGAGACTATGGGCCTTTAAGCTTATGTGTGTATGTATATATATATATATATATATATATATATATGAGAGGGAGAGACTGAAAGAGGGGAGATGATATACATTACTAAATATACTGTAGATACACTGTAGCGCTCAGTAGTTATAGGTTGCTTGTTTTCTTTAGTAGTGCTTATATGCTGGTGTCTAACAAATAGTTCTAAACTGTTGTAAACCTGAAAATTTTTGTGATTTCTGTCCTCCAGACAGAAAATTCTAATACTACTTTTTAAAACAGGCAAACACCACGCAGACATATATGAAGGAAAGGGTTTGTACAATGTAATGAAGGTGGACAACATGTGTTTTCATGTTGATATGTTTCAGTGGAAGTTTCTTTAGGCAGTATTCCTCTTCAATCAACGTCATTAAGCAACAGACTCACTTTGTGACAATTAACTCTATACAGTGTACCAATACGTGTGTGTGTGTGTGTGTGTGTGTGTGTGTGTGTGTGTGAAACTGTATTTCATTCCTGTGCAAGAACATAGCTGGTTGTCGCTAAGACTATACATTATGTAACATCAATTAATTAAATAAACATACCTTGGGTAATATTTAATGTAATGAGTGTGATAACTACTTTTTGCTCTGTTTTTTATAATAATGCTTGCGTGTTCAAGATTAAATGAGGTCAAAATAATTACATCATAACATAATTCTGTACTTACAGACAGAGGCCACACAATTTGAAGCCCCACTTTTAATGCAACTCTTTTCAGCACTTCGTATTGGTTTATGGCAATATGGTGTTTAGGAAACTATCCAATGGGCTACACAGGTTCAGAAAAGAAGTATATTTATATATATATTATGTATATATATATATATATGTTTATACATATATATATAGTTATAGATTTATATTTATTTGAAGCTTTAAAAGAGAACAGTACACACTTGCACACTTGAAGATAACCACAATGTTTGATGAAGTATTTGTAGGCCAATGAGAGGACAGAATCGTCTTTTTTTGTGTAAGTCCGTCGCGTCCACGTTTTTTCTAAAGATAGCAGATCCAGAAGAACACTTGACCACACGGATTAAGAAGAAAAAATAAAATAAACGACTATAGAAAACAGTCAAGTCTAAAACGGATAGTTGAGTTTATAATGCACATCGTTGGGCTGCTCTTTGTACAGTTTGTACAGTATATACGTCTGTGTGTGGGTGTTGGTGTGTGCGCGCGTGTGTGTGTGTGTGTGTAAAGGGCTCAGATAGCTGATATAGTTTACAGTGGACTGTAAACGGAGACACTGATTCACAGCGGAGAGGGTGATAATAAACAACCACGTCCATTGATCATCCATCTTTCTCCTTTTGTCTCTCCGTCACTCCTGATCTCCGTGTTTAACTCTCCTCCTCCGCTCCTCCCCGCGCTCGTGGGGTTTTTGGAAGGATTTGTCTTGGTTTCTCAGTCCTGCTGAGAATTCACAGGGTCGTAACGTCATCGGATCGCGTCCGATTGAATCTGTTTCAGACGTCCACCGGATCCGGCAATGACCGGATCGGGTCGTGATTATCGAGTTCGGTAAGAAACGAATGAAGGAACGTTTTGAATAAAAGAACAGCTTGATGCTTTTGGCCGCTTGCTTAACTGTGCAAACTCACACTTTCTCAGGAATGTCCACACGGAAGGTGCTAGGAAATCCTTTTGCGTGCTGAAGAACAGAGAACAAGCAGAAAACAATAAATGAGATCTTACTACTCAAATGTAGCTCAATCTCACAAGAGAACTGAGAATGATGCTGTACTAACATTTAGGCACACGCCACCAAAACGTTGCTTTGTTATTGTTTGCTCTTCATTTTGAGAGGATTTTGTAAAGCTTCAGTTATCTTTGGATCTTATCGTGTGCTGGAGTCATGCCTTATGATATTAAATACATAAGTCTGTGTGATTGTGATATTTGACCATGGGTTGTGCAGAATAAAAAAATAAATACAGATACGATAGCCACAGCACAGGTCATATATACATTGTATATACATATACCTATGTACATTGTATATATACATATATACACAGTCCATTGTTGTCTTCTGATTGGACAAGAGACCCTCAGAAAGCACTATTATTGAGTGCACTTTATTATTTGTATGATTTCTGTCTCTGTTTGACATAAACTGATGTTGTTGACCTGCTTTGCTTGTTGTGATGTTGTGTGTAAATTATGTCATAGAATTACTATATAAAAACAAGATCACACAAGATATATGAAGAGACTAATCTAAAACATTATCCAAAGATAACCGTGGATTTACAGACATTTTAATACAATATTAAAGTAACATTTTCGTAGTGTGCCAAAATGTAGCAAATCTTATTGCGAGTGTGTCTTATCCAAAATTAACCTCTCATTCAAGTATTAAACACTCATAAAAATGCAATTATGCATATAGCAGAGACGTGGCTTGTGGATATAAGTTCCATATATCCACACGTTTTAAAAAAGGACACGTGCACATGCACATTTAGTCTCCGCCCACAAGAACTCTGCACTTGGTGTGCCCCTCCCCCTGCTTTAGTGTAGTAGTACATACTGCATACTACATTAAAAAGATGATGATAGAAGTGCTGGATATCTGCTGTGAGCGTATGCCACCACAGTTTACATACTGTATTCAGAGTTAAGAACGCAGGCCGCTTTGACTGATGTCACAAGTGTGAATACAGTACAACTGTAACGTAAGGCAGTTAGAACCCACACAGATACAATGTACGATAATAGACACATAGCTAAATATCAAAGGGATTCATCACTTACATATATGCATGATGGATAATGCATATAACGACCGCATTTAACATGCTTTGAATCTATAATGACACACACATGATGCGTATAGCCATTCCTTATGGCATGCTGTATATTTATGTACATTGACATAAACATGCTCCAAAACACACACAACAACTGAAGCTGTGCTAAGAGGTCTATGAACCCACGTGATGTTAAGGTAACACTTTACTTAAGTACTTAATACATCCTGCCTTATGATTTTATTTACTATGCCTTATTATTGAAGTTGCATTATCTCTATTATATCTTTAAGTATTTGCTGCCACAGTTATAATACATTATGCCTAAAGAGTATAATGCATCATAACAAGAAACTGAGTATCGATCAAAACAAACAAGTGCTTATTAGATGAATTAAAAGGCATTATGAATACATCACAATGCATAAAGTGTACCGTACCTACATAACACATCATATACTACCAGTCAAAGGTTTAGGATCACTTACTCCATCAAAACTATGGAATAACACAACTGCAACTGTCACAATTATGTTGTGACTAGAAGCATCCAAAATAAATGAACTCAAAATAAATCGTGCACTTGGCATTTTATCATCCAGCTCAACCTGGAAGCTATTTTCAACCTGGAAACAGTATTCTGGACTCTTATTGGCTGCTTTTAATTCATGGTTTGGTAATCCATTTAAATAAATAAAAAAATAAAAGTTTCCTTTTCTATTCAAAGAAATAATATGTTGGCACAATTATAGTTTTGTTTACAAGGTAATTTCAAACATTGAAACATAGACCTTCAGATTAAAAGATTTTTAAGATCATACGAAACATTTTTGTCAAGTGATCCTAAACGTTTGACCGGTACTGTAAGTACAGACATCATGTGAAGTGCTAGCATCATGAATCGTATGTAATGATGTTGTATGAACATACAGTTCCATGCTTGTATGATTATTATGATGTAGATAGTTTTCAGCTTAAGGAAAGTCACAGCACATGGTATATGTACAGCATTAAAGTGTGTTGGCTAGAATCACTCAATCGTTGTACGTTTTTATTAGGCGATAAAGCAGATTTGTAACGGAGCATATGTTCAACACTGTCATCCGACGCTTTGGGTGGGAGAATTTAGAGGGCATTGGGAGGACAAAATGTTGGACACAACTTCAGAATTTCACTCCAAAAAGTACTTTATTGATATGTCCATATGTTACACATGTATTGGTTTTTGTCATTTTTGTTTGTTTTTCGAAGGAAAGGGGAAAACAGATTGTATAGTGAGAGAAAAGGTCAAGAAATGGTGTTTGGAGAAATGGGATTACATAATTTTTTTTAGAAATATAAATAGTTATATACAAACAGAGCCATGGGTTAGATTTGGAACAGATGGAGAGGATCTGATCGGGCGGGGGGTGGTTCAGAAATCGTACAGTTTGAGCGAGTACTCACACAGGTAGTTGGGTTTGTAAGGCGCTCTTGCGCTCGGTAAGAGTGTGTGTAGCTCGTGGCGTGTGAGCGTGCCGTGGTGTGACTTGTCTTTGCCGAACGTAGAGAATGATCTATCATCGGCCCCATTGCACGCATCGCCCGGAACCTCCTGTACCTCAGTGTCTGGTACCGCATCCATCCCCGGGACGTGTAGGTTGCTACGGTAATCAGCACCCTGGCGACCGTCGCTGGGCATAAAGGAGGGCATCCAACAGCGATCAGAGTGACCCAGGGCCTTGCACTCATCCGTGCAGTTGGAGAATAGATCAGCTCCTGCGGAGACGCACAGAGAGAGGAAGAGTTTGTTTTTTATTGTTTGTTTTCTTTGCTCAGACAGACAAAATGTACAATTAGAGATGCTTGCTATTATAAGGCAACTATTAATTTTGCTTAATATAAACATAATTATAGTACTTGTAACTCAGTGCAGACCATTTGGGCTATACAAATGAATGATAAATAGCGTAGCATGTTAAGAAGAAGTGTGCTGTTTTTTTTATTATTTTTTTTTTATTTTTATTATGGCTTTCGGCTAGTGGACCACGAAACAAGTGAAAAATGTCCAAAAGGAGGGGCCTAACCACAGGTGCCACAATACTACAATGATATAGGGGTGGCTTGTTAGCTTAAGCTAGTAAGAGACCATTCAGCAAAAAACTAGCAACTACTGTTAACTTGCAACTGTATAACAACCCACTCCAAACACCTTAGCAACCGCATTTCAACACCTGACAAGAGCCTGTAGCATCATGACTGGTGGATTTTGCAAAAAATTAAGAAAAAAAAAATTAAGAAGTTATATTTTTAACTTGCAATACGTTCAAAGTATTTTTGTCTTTGTATTTTTTACTGGAAAGTATTTTTACCAGAAAACAAGTAAAAAATATCATCTTTAAAAAACAACTGTGTAGTTTTTGCATCGCTGTTCTTCAGTAAATGTAATCTAGGGTGTTAAAATAGCACAATAAAGGCTAGAAACCACACATCGTGCGAAAACGAACGGCATTAGCAAATATTTACACAAGGAAATCGTCCATGTGTCTAAGCCCAACAGATGCCACACTTTCACACACTCTGAGATCTCCTGCTCTCACTTCATCATCTGCTCTTCTGCTTAGCGGTTCAATGTCAACAGTAACACAAAGACAAACAGATAAAGGCAAAATTACTAGGAATTATCCAGAGCACGGAGTCTGAAATTATTCATATTTGAATGGAGATGATTATTTAAACAGACAGACAGAGACACACTGCTAGCTTTCTGCTCGTTGTATAATCAGCCGCAGTCATTGTCTGGCTCTAGCAAGGCACGGTAATTGACTGGAAGGCGGCCCGCTAAAAGAAGGATGGTTATATCCACAAAAGCAATGAACTCTCCAGCCTTTTGTTTTTCCTTCTTCGCCTGTGCGTGTCCCTCCCACCAGACGAAATTAAACGAATCTGCTGTGATATTTTCGTGCTCTTTTCATGCTATTAATTTCACGACATCTCTCATCTGCGGCTCTCTCTCAAGTCCTTCAATCAAACACTCGGCAACAACCAAAACATGCAACACGGGGGGAAACCGTCTTCCAAAACACACACGCGCGCTTGTGCTTTTTTGGCTAATGACTACACAGACTGAGATAATTAGCCGCTTTCAGAGGAGAAGAAAGAGGGAGGGCTTGAAAGAGAAGTAAATGAAAGAGAAGGGCAGACATCAGTGCTGCGTCACACTGAACAGTAATAGGGCCCCGAGCTGTGGCCCTACAGTAGATGCAGAGGATGCAGCAGACTTATTAATAACCATTTCAGCTGTGCAGAGCACAGTGACGGCTGACTCTGACTTTGGAGGGAGAAGATGAGGGCATGAATTACGGTGTGAAGAGGGAGAAATGAGGTCAGGGTTGTGGCTTAGTGGTCAGGCGCCACATTACGTTTTCGTGTCCTTTCTGATTTGTAAATTGTGGTTTACAATTTAGTAAATGGTTGTTTATGAATGATTATTGAACCTGGAATGCCTGTTCTCTGACCAATCAGATTTAGGGGTTAAGGCTAGGGCTGCGGTTTGGACCAATCAACTGCCAATGTGTGGTTTTCTGTCTAGGCTTTGCATCAAAGTTAGACTGACAGAATGTTGGCAACATTATAAACATCAAAAGCAGACGGTATATATTAATGTTGGTGAATAAATGTACACAGGTCAGACTCATACAGGTAAAAGAAATCAGAAGTGTATATATATATATATATGTGCGTGTGTGTGTGTGTGTGTGTGTGTGTGTCTAAAAAATCTCATTAGTGCTCATTTGTCTAAAAAATCATAAGGGACCCATTATTTATTGAATAAATACAAAAAGTCTAATCTGCTTTTACCTATTTAAGACATAATTCAAGCAAAAATTAAGCTGTCAAACAATTGCATGAAATATTACAGCAATATAAAGTTATGGAACCTGAAATTGTTCGGAAAACTTTGCTTGCATCCCTAACCAATAAGTATTAAATAAAATAACATTAGTGAAGTTTTTAGTGAAGGTCAAACTCGGCAGGTAAAATCAGGGGAGGCTAGAAAGTAGAGAGGAAAATAGGAAAGAGATATAGAGGACAGGATGAAAGAGTGTATAGACTGATATAGGAGATGATGAGAGATGGTGCGGGTGGATGTCAGGCCAAACTCTAATCTCTAATTCCTTGTGGCAGAAGGTTTTTCTGAGTGAGATCAAAGGACCTAGTTAGACAAATCTGACCTACTGATAAACCTGACCATATTGTGTGTGTGTGTGTGTGTGTGTGTGTGTGCGTGTGTGTGCGTGTGTGTGTGCGTGGGCATCCTCAGATGAAGCACGCAGGGGAATAATGCTTTATTAGTGTAGAACACTTGTAATGATTTGTGTAGGTGACTGGGAAGCACGTTGTTAAGTTGCTGTGAGTCCTGCGGATATATGCATAAAGCACTAGATTAAATGCACTGACCCAGGGTCCTGCGCTAATTAATTCTGCTATAGGGGACCTCAATAGACCTATAAGCATTTTGTTTTAATCTTGTTATGCTGTGCATTATTAAACTCTTAGCTTGTTTGTAATGCCTCTTTCATTTACTGGACAACAACAGAGAGCCAAGGGAGAAGACTGGTGATCTTGATAGTGGGTTTTAAGGAGTTTGTGTGTGTATACATATATCAAACACATATACATTAGACTTTTCCATGCCCTCTTTTATAGCTTGGCACATATAAGAACCGTTTGTGACATTGTGGAGATCTTCTTAAGCTCTACAGGAGACATTTGAGATTTCTGGGGTTTAAGAGAAATCGGAGACGCAGGAGTCTCCGTTTGCTACCCATTTTATCTCACTGCTGTCAAAGAGTGACAATTGAGATTTTAAAGAGATCTCATGCGTGATTTGTCTTTCCTACGGCTTAAGCTGTCCTTCTCTTCTTACACGTTCAACATCTGAAACCAAACCCAGATCACAACTCTGCTCTGTTGTCACATGAAATCTATATATCATTCCCACAACCTGCCCACATCAGTGATTTTATATATATATAAATATATAGACATACATATAGTGTATATATTTGTACTGTATATTGTGTGTATATATATATATATATATATATATAT
>JAZGTI010000542.1:0-42234 GCA_036877585.1 Botia kubotai | reverse complement strand
CATATGTATGTATGCATATGTGTGTGTATATATATGTATATATATATGTATAGATATATGTGTGTATATAAATATATACACATATATTTATATACAAATAGATAGAGAGAGAGAGAGACAGAGAGACCTGTACATGCAGACAAGAATCTTTTCAAGGCAGAGATCCATGCCCATCGTGACATCATCAATATCAAGTAGACAGATAAACTTGATAGAATACAATCGAACTGAATGTAATTAGATGAACAGTCTCTAAATATCCCTACAGAGCGAGCAGACAGACGCTCACAGCGTGAAGTTCACATCGATATCACAGTTAGACACGGAGACTCGTGATGCGCGCTGTAGGCCCTGATACCATCTGACTGAGGCCTGCTTTTGTAGGTGAAATCAACAGCCTGTGAATAACACATTAAGCTGCAAGTTCTGCATGTCCTGATGGAAATACAACTGCTCAGAAATACAGCAGCAAAGAAACGTTACCGTTTGTGATTCGAGTTTGCGTAAATAAAATAAATACTGAAACAATGCCGTAAACTGTTCTGGCACTCAGCATATGCCTTGTTTTCAAACAGATGGGATTCAAGATATGAAAAGTTTTTGTGAGACTAAAAACATAACACAGCTTCTATGTCATATTTACAGTGTGAATGCAATAATGGCCAATCACAGTCCACTATGCCAATCACAGTCTATTAAAAGCCAATCAAAATCCACTATGCCAATCACAGTCTATTAAAGGCCAATCAAAATCCACTATGCAAGATACAATGACATACTGTCGGTTAGATTTTCAATGGCGAATGTTCTTGTAAGTCAATAGGACATTTTCAAACTTTTGGTTTAAGAAACTAAAATGAGATAGCACACCTAAGACTGAAATTGTCTACATAAAAAACACAGTCTGTACATTAACCATCTCCAGCTGAGTTAAATACAGAATTTGGGCTGCTTCGACTGACCTTTTCTGTCTGTTTTTCCTAATTAGCACTCATTTGACAACAGAACATCTTGCATGAGAAAATTAAGAAAACAATTAAAAAATCAAATCTGTTTGCAGTTTGACAGAGGAGCAATCAAGTGTAAATTTGAGCTGAACAACTGCATAAAAATATAGCAGCTATTTGAAGCTGTGTAAACTGGCAAAATGTTTCAGCAGTCTTTGCTTACAATACATTTTCACTATGAGAATCCAGCCAACAATTTTAGGTTGTAAGAGCGTTTCCCTAATGTTTCCATTTAGTAACAAAAACGTTAAAAGTCTTATTTTGAAAGTTCTGGGGACATTCAAAATGTCTAAAATCTAAATGTTACTGCTTGGTTATTAAAACATTATTCAAACTTGTTTAATTCTGTACCATTTAATCCTATAATATTAGGCCTGTATATATGATTAGACATTAGATATCCTCAGTGTGGATATCTAATTGCAAACATTAATGATTTGAGAAGTTGCCAGGGCTACAAACACCTAGAGGGAGAGAGAGATACTGCGTGAGATCAAACACAGTAAGTCATTCTCCATCAGGAGACTCTGTGCATCCCACTGTGTGTGTGTGTGTGTGTGTGTGTTCTGCTGTTTCTGCTTCTCTTGCATTTCCCCTTCTGGAGACCTCATCACATCTTTTATCAATGTTGTGCAAAAGTATCAGAAAATAAAAGGAAAAACAGTTGCCAAAGCCCTGATGAGCAGAAGTTCCTTTCAGAACACCTGCCGTCAGGCAGCCGAAGGCCTCTGCTCGCACGCAGAGGACAAAATCTGCACTTTTAGTAATCAGCGACTGAAATTATCCATAGTCATTGTTTCTACCAGAGTTGGAGAGGATCTAGTCTGAAGTCTCCAAGCTTTTGACTGCAGCTGAAGGTCTGGTTCTTATTGCAGCCTGAAATGGCCAAGAAGCACCCGGAAGTGTCGACACTTCGTCATGAAGTGTTTGTGTGACGCTACATTGCACATGCAGTTTTACACCTGAGCGAAATACACCAGTAACAAATAATTCATGTAACACTGATCAGATACAGAAAGATTTGGTGACTTTCAAGTGTACAGTTCTTACATGGAATCTTAATTGAAGGGAAATATTTTGTTAAATGCTGCTGTTCATAACTTTACTGTTAACTTGTTTATATTTCATATAATGCATAATAACTAAAGGTGTTTTCTAGATGGATTCATGGTTTTATTGTAAAGTTCTACATGCAGCTGTTACAGTCATTGTGATCCTCGTTGTTTTTCGATAAGTGCTGGTGTGATTGCCCAAATAAATGATATCATCTTACAGTTATATATTTAACAAAACAACAAGCTCCCTTTAATTGACTTTATTTAATTTAGTTATCTTCCCCAACACTGGCTCTCACAATTGCCACCATTGTGTGCGCGTGTGTGTGTGCGTGTGTGTTCCTCTGATGGCGATGTGATAGCATTAAATTACAGTGACAGGAATGATTTGATTAACGTCATCACCGCGCGTTCCTCATTTATAGATAATCATCAATCTATCGCTCACTCATGTTGATCTAATTGTGCAATTTGTCACGCCTCCGTCTTCACTGCAAACAAACGCAGATATAATAGTGATCTGAAAAGGGGCCCCTCCCACGGGGCCTCGCTCCTCTGGCTGCAGACACTCTCATTGGCTCCGTCGTTTTCTCGCTATCTGGCTACGTTTCTCGCTCTGACTTTTCTTAATTTAGACTGATTTCTCCGAATCGATGGCATAAGATCAAAACGAGGCAAGGCAGAGCTTTGGGATGGAAACAGTGTGTGTCTGTGTGTGTAATTGTGAGTGGTTGTTAATGCAGCGGTTTCTCCCCCGTCAGTGTCCCGGGTCTTCATCTTAACCTTGCTGTGATAATTGGTTATGCAGAGACAGGCAGTGAAACGAGAGTGCAGAAACGGTGAGCTTGCCAACACACACCCAGAGGAGAGAGAGAGAGGAAGGACACACACACATCATCTCGTTTTACCACTTTGATGCTCTAATAAGTTTCCCCCCAAAAAAACGCTGTCTCTCTTCTTGCCCTTCCTTCTTGTTTTTTCTCCCAGAAAAAAATAGGCCCGCCCACGGTCGGTTGCCTCATACCCACGTTCGCCGCGTATGTTTAGACCGAGCCGATTGCATTTGTATTCCGTCGTGTGAGGCGCATATGTAATATCTGGCAACCCGTCATCTAGCTGTTTGCCAAACTGGACGCTGAATGTCACGATTGGTTGAAGAGAAAGGTCAGAGCCTTATCCAGTCGAAGTCGTAACTTATTCCCCGACTTGGCCTTGATCGATAAATGGGCCGAAATGAAATACAAAACTTGAAAGTAATAAAAGCTCGTGAAATGGAATATAAATAAATAAGGAATAAACAAAACAAAATCAAATTTGTCTTCCAACGAGCGCCTGTCATTTCTCGGCGTTTGAATCAAACGTTCATGGCATTTGATATGAATGGGAAAATAATTGTGTTTGGGGGCGGGGGTGGGGCGGTGGGCAGCTGTTTGGGTTCGTTACCGTGGAAGCTTTCGAATACTCATTAAATGCTTCAGAAAGCCTGTCCGTCAGACGAGGCGGACTCGTTCGCCGCATCGACTGAAATCCGTTTAGCTCTGTTGACAGATGTATAATTTCCACGCACCCCTTTTATTGATCCGCCTCTGGCGGTTGAAGGCTTGTCGCGGTTGAAGGCTTGTCGCGTTTCTTTCAAAGCTACAATGCGTAGCTACGAGGCGCTTCGAACAATTTCCTGACGTCTATCTCTGCCTACATGACCTCTCAGCATTCAATTCTCAGTGTCTCTCACCTGTCTACGCCACTCAAAATTTTACAGTTTACAACCCGGCAAGGTCTACAGTAGACAGGAAACCGGTAATTAACTCACCTGCCGTGTGGCCCCGGTTGGTGGCGTCGTGGTCGCTGTCGCCCTGTTCGCTGTCTCCGTGTCCGCTGTCTTTAGAACTGACGATATCTGCCTCTTGAAACGCTGAACTGTAAAACAGTTTGTCATTTAGTAGTCAATTCGTAATTGAAGCAGTTTTGTTTTCCACTAGAAGTGCAGTTTGCACAGTTCGTGAATATTGATCGTTTGGTTATTTAACACATTTGGCAACCGCATTTTTATAGTTCGGTCTGCTGATTAAATTACATATGATATTTTGAATTAGACTCAAGCAACATACAAAACGTTCTGCAACATAAAGATGACACAGGCAGAACCTAAATCAGATACTGGCTATGAGCCACATTGGTTATGCTGCTCTGTTTTTATCATTGTGTGTGTGGTTCTGGTATTTACTGTGTTATGGGGCCAAATGTAATACCAATAAATTTTGGCCTGTGGGGACATTTTAGGTCCCCATGATGAAACAAGCTTATTAAATCATGCAGAATGATCTATTTTGAAAATATTAAAAATCAGAACGTTTTCTGTGATGATTGGGTTTAGGGGTAGGGTTTGTGTAAGGGGATAGAATATACAGTTTGTACATTACGTCTGTGGAATATCCCCTTTAAATATGAGAACCGAATGTGTGTGTGTGTGTGTGTGTGTGTTTGAATGTTTGAATGATCTTTGAATCGTCTCACCTGTTAACACGACGTGGTCTATCCACCAGGTAGCTGAGCTCCGTTCTCTGGTGTTTGGTCTGAAGAAGGACAATAAAAATCATTAATAATGATGATAAAAATTGATTGAAGTTTCTGTGCTTCACATTGAAACACCGGTCAGGTCCCTGTTCTGCTCTGACCATGCACTACAGCACCTCAACCATAGAACCGCCTTTGTTCCGCTGATACCCAGCGACTGTGTGCTTAGCATACTTAAACTCCCAACCAATACACTCCCCCCTCCTCACTGAGACAACTCCAGCATGCATGCTACACCCTGTGTGCCAGGGGGTAGTAAAGTAAAACTTGTAGGGTACAGGGGGGCTCACTTAAGATAACATGGCTTGTCTCCTGCCTCTAAGGCAGGAAAGAAAGATGGTACAAGATGAGAACGCTGTGTTGGCAGGTAGCAACATCATATGTAACTGACCCTGTAGTGTAATTAAAGCCTCTGAAAATAGCACGTAACAGCCTGAAGCAGCACCGTTAAAACCGCTACATGAGTCACGAGCAGGCTGATGATTACAACCTTACCAACGGAGGAAGCAACTACTAAATTACACAGGAAAACTATTATAGTCTTTTCTAAGGCGTAATATGTGTATTAAGATACTTTATTGTTTGTCATTATTATTTCACTGTATAAAACCTTCATTAAAAAGTCATTACAATTTATATAGCGCATAACGAACCAGTAGTCTATTTATATTCTTAAATAAACATATTAAACTACTCAGTATGTTCATAAATAATTGCATGCACAGCTATTAATGAAACATTAACGATAAATGACTTAAATATACAAAATATGAAGCTTGTACACGTTAATAATGAAAGTTAATGTAACGTGAAACTCAGGTATTAAAATAATGTATACCTCGCTTGACAGAATGCTTCCGTTCGAGATGATGTCTGGTTGTTGATCCGCGTAGCCAGTAACGATGGCCCCGCACGGGTTGTGCTCTGTGTCCGTGCTCCTGGACGGGCTGCACGGTTTAAGGAACATCAGGTCGGTTTTGGCGGACTCCGGTGTCAGGCACACCTGGTAGCAGAAATTCTGGTTCTGATGGTGGGAGCCGAAACTCCCCGACTCCTCCACGGGTACTTGCGCGGTGCTGGCCACGTTGGTGCTCTGCACAAGCATAATGTCCGATTTGCTGAGCTTCTTTTTGCGCCCGCGCGCTTGACGGCTGCAGCACTGGCAGCACGAGTCTCCGGCCATGCACGTGTAGATGTTTAGTTTCTTGTCTTTTTGACAGCGCACGGCCAGCACGATCATCGCGAGAAGGAATATGAACGACACGGAGCCGAGCGCGATGATGAGGATCAGGGTCAGGTCCAGCGAGCCCTCTTTGGACTTCACAGACCCCCGGTCCCCGCTCCGGCCCTCCACTACGCTGTCCACTAGCACCACGTTAATGCTCGCCGAAGACGAGAGCGGCGGCTGCCCGTGATCGCGCACCTCTATCAACAGGTCGTACGGGTGAGGCGGGTCGCGTTTGCTGGACACCCGTCGCGCGGTCCGCAGTTCGCCGGTTCTCCAGTCCATTCGAAACATTCCGAGTTCGTTTCCCCGGAGGATGCTATACGACAAGCGTGCGTTTTCGCCGTCGTCCGCGTCCGTGGCGACAATACGGGTCACCAGGTACCCCGGTTCAGCTGACCGGGGCAAATGTTCCCTCGCGGTGCCGTTTTTGCCTAGAGGTGCTATTATAGACGGGGCATTGTCGTTCTGGTCTACTATGATGACATTAACCGTGGCGTTGGCCGTTAACTCGGGGGATCCGGAGTCCTTGGCATGCACCATAAAACTGAACTCTTTAATTTGCTCGTAGTCAAAAGAGCGCAGCGCATACAGATAGCCGTTCTCAGAATTTATGGACACGTAGGTTAAAATGGACATACCCTGTATATCGCACTCCAATATGGAGTAAGTGACATAGGCGTTCTGTCCAACATCAGGGTCCACGGCGCTTACCGCGTAAATATATGCGCCCGGGACGTTATTCTCCGTCACGTACACGTCGTAAACCGACTGCATAAACCGGGGGGCATTGTCATTTTCGTCCGAAACGTGAACTTTGATGGACTTGCTTGTGGAGAGAGAGGGCACCCCCTTATCCTTTGCGACCACCGTGAGCGTATACGACTCCGCTTTCTCGCGATCCAGCGGACCGTCGGTGACAATGGTGTAATAGTTTTTAAAAGATGATTTGAGTTTAAACGGCACCTCGCCGTGCAATTCGCAGGTCATTTGTCCGTTCTCACCGGTGTCACGGTCGGTCACGCTGAGCAGAGCTATCACTGTCCCCGGGGCAGCCTGCTCGCTCACCGACTCGGTGACGGTGCTGAAACTGATCTCTGGCGTGTTGTCGTTCACGTCTATCAGTTTAACCAAAACTTTGCAGTGCGCGGGCACGGCGTTCGGTCCCATGTCTTTCGCCTGCACGTAGATTTGATGCGTGCTGCTCTCCTCGTAATCCACCTCACCGGTCACTTCAATTCTCCCGGTGCGCGAGTCAATGTTAAACAGATCCCGAATGCGCGGCGGATTGTGACTACTTAGAGAGTAAACAATCTCTCCGTTTTGGCCCTCGTCCATGTCGGTGGCGTTTAGCTGGATAACGAGCGTGCCAACCGGAGAGTTCTCACGCAAACTCACAGAGTACACAGATTGATCGAACGTGGGCGCGTTGTCGTTGGAGTCCAATACTTTAACCACCAGCAATGCGGTACCGGTCCTTTGCGGCTGCCCTCCATCCACGGCGGTGAGCACGTATCTATGCACCGCCTGCTGCTCCCGGTCTAAGGGTTTATCCAGCACGAGCTCCGCGAACCGGTTGCCGTCGCCCTGCGTCTGTACGTCCAAATAAAAGTAGTTGTTGGTGGTGATGGCGTAAGTGCTTAGGGCATTAGTTCCTACATCTGGGTCGAAGGCATTCTCCACTGGGAACCGGGTGCCCGGTGTGGCGCTCTCGGTGATCTCCACGGTGATGTCCGTCTCCGGGAAACTCGGCGGATTGTCGTTAATATCCATCACCTCGATCTCGATGCGGAACAGCTCGAGCGGGTTCTCCAAAAACACTTCGAGGTGCAGGAGGCACGGAACGGTCTGGCGACATATCTCCTCTCGGTCGATGCGCTCGTTTACCACCAGCGCTCCGTTTTCCAAGTTTACCTCCAGGTACGGAGTGCGCGAGCTAGGCACGGTCTGGAAACGGCGCGCGGAAAGTTTGGTGATGTCCAGCCCCAGGTCTTCAGCGATATTTCCTACAACCGTCCCGCGCTCCTGCTCCTCCGGAACGGAGAAGTGCAGCTGCGATAACCCCCCATCCAGGATCGAGAAAAAGAGAAATATCAAAATCATTTCCAAACAACAAGTGCACCCCTTCTATTCCCTCTCTTACGCTCTCTCCGCGACTCTCTTAACGCCGTTTCTTCTCCAGTCACAGTTTAGGAATTGCCCATTGCTTTTTGTCCAAAAATCATATGCAGCGTGCAACTTTCCAAATGAACAAGGAGGCTTCCGTGTGCTATGTCAGCCTGAAACGATATCACCATATGCGCAAAATCTATAGCCATTTGATACAGTGCCGTCTCAGGGAAAGCGCAGTTTAGTAGTCCGTGCGTCAGAGTGAGACATTGCAGAACCTACAGATGCCCCAATCCTTAATACCGGGGAGCAAAATCTTTCCCAAACTCTTTTGCCCAGTACGTGAATCAGTCAGTTCCTCGCGGAGACGATCATAAATCCTTAAAGCGAACTATTGCGGATAACGAATACTTTCTATAAGCAGTTTTCTAGCGGTCCACAATATGTGCAGGATGCTTAGAAATCCGTAGGTGCCTCCGTCTCGACTTCTGCAAGGAGAGTGAGCGTCGGTGCGTTGTTTTGCGCAGAGCTCTTGCCACCAGCAACCAATAGGCGCCCCGGACTGCCAGCGCTGCGCCACGTCATTGGGCCGTGGAAACATCAATCAAAGCTCCCTCTTTAGTGCGCACTCACAACCCCACTTCAGCGCTTCTCTCTTTAAACGGAGAATGAGAATTGATTTACATGTCTTATAAAGTCAAACAGCCACACTCAAGGTAAATATTAGCACGAGAGAACACGATTACTGGAGCTTAGACATTCTTCCACGGTTTTTATTTGCTAATTTCTAGTTCCGGCCCATTTATTCATTGTCTATTTGTATGATTTAGTTTTATTTTGATTATAAGGGATGACTCAATCCATGTGTAACTTTATTTAGTTATAAAATGAGCGTTATGGTTGATCATGAATTATGATGACACGCAGATCTGGAGTCTGATGCACGAAATTGTGTGTGTGTGCGTGCGCGCGTGTGTACTTTTAGTATGCAGTTCACGAGCGCGCATGCCGGGAGCTCGTTCATGTGGTGGAATCATGTGGTGGCTTCTGTACCGGTCCAGTCTGAAGCTAATGAGATTTTGTCATGCATTCGATTGTTTACAAGATCTCTCTCTCTCTCTCTCTCTCTCTCTCTCTCTCTCTCTATGCTTTTGCTACATGTATGCGACAGGTTAAACTGATCGACATCTAGAGACGAACTCTCATGACGCCACGCGTGCGTGCGTGCGCCCGCCCCTCCTTTGCTCCCGTTATTAATTGTGTGGGTGCTGTGTTAAAATCTTGTCATATGACTACGAAGTTCTCCGCTCCGGGATTGAGGAGCCGTTGAAAGGGTTCAGCGCCGTTCGACTCTACGACGTGCGCAATGCGCCCTCTAGCAGATAAAGCGAGAACTACTAATGTCCAAGAGGGTCATTATTTCGTTTTATTTTCACCCAAAGGACATGTTTTACAAAAAGCCTGTTTTATTTTTATATTTTGAATGATGCTTTCATTTGCATACTTTGCGGAAGACAGAGGTTAGGCTGGTTTGAAGACTGGCTGTTCTCAGAACTGATTTTATGGGGCATGTTCAAAGACTCTCAACAGACACTGTAATATTTAACTACAACAACAAAAATCTATTTCAGTTTTACGTGGCACGAGTGTTTGTTGTTACTTTATTTAACTGACCTCACATTAAAAGGCAAAAAAACTCCTCAAAGCTTCCAGTTTCTCGGCGCTTGATGCAATTTAGCGAACAACAGCGCCGCCAAGCGGTTTCCTAAATCTGTTTAATTTCCCCCGTCTGTATTATCTAGTTGATGATTGTCTGAGCTATAAGGAGGTGTACATAATTAAGGAGCCATAATGTAAAGGCATTTTGAGGGGCCGTAAAACAGGCATTTGCGACTAAACCTGTACCTCTACTAGGGTGAAGATGATGGCCAGAGGAGAGAGCCACAGAAACAGAAAATGAAAGAAAATCTGAGTTATTTCTTTAAAAAAAACAAGTTTTAAACAGATTACAGAAAGTAGATGAATATTGTCAACAGCTTTTAGATCTTAACTAGAAGAAATGCAGATTGATCGGAGATCATTTTTGAAAAATACGTTTTTTTATTTGCTATAAAATATGATTTTTGTCTTTGTTTCTGAGGGTGTCAGTCTCACTGGTGGGTTGATTTTGATTAATTTCGTCACTCAGCACGTCACACAGTTGGTGGGTGATGGGTGGTACTTAATTTAAGCCCCACCCCCCACCCCCCCAGCATTACATAAGAAAGACATCTTTAACCTAAAATCTGTGTGTGTGTGTGTGTGTGTGTCAGAGCAGGACGCAGGTAATGATATTGTGCCTTTCTGATCAATGAAATGATAGTTGCCAGGATATGACATGATGAGCATCTGTCAATTCCCCGGCAACCATTGTTCACGTTTCATCTGTGTGTCTATTTCTCTCTCTCAGTAATATCATTCTGCAAAACGATGTCTTGAGTGAGATGAGCTTTAGTGTGTTTGATTTTGCTCAGTGACTATCAAACTCTTTTAAAGATTTAAACCCCACTCGGCCCTCCCAAATCCCACCTTACGCTACTCAACACGAAATACTAGTGTTGTTCAAATATGATGTGAGAACACTGAGATTGAAGTCAAAGTTTACTGACACTAAGCTGGACCAATTCTGCAGCAAATGGACTATAACGCTCATGACAGCCACAAGCATGTGACTGGATAAGACTTTATTACTGATTTTCTTCCTGTCCAAGGTCTAGCGTCTGTAAAGCAGCTATTGATTGCATAAACGTACGAGTTAATTGGCTTTTGAAGTGGCTTCTTTGTGATTGGGTGATGAATAGTGAATCCTATTGTGTACGTATGTTTATTGAATCCCCGGAGTGTGTATGTTTATAGAGTAAGGTGGTCATGATGTTGAATGTGACTGCCGCGCTGTTTTGTTTCCTATAAGAGTCGCCTCATGATCCAAGAAAGTTGTAGAATTAGTGGATTACAGAATTAGAATTACAGTTAATGTAATGAAATGGCTTATGGGTTCTGCAGTGGCCCTGGGAACAACACACACATACACACGTTTCATATACTGTATGTGCTTGTGTGTGTTGGTGCATTGGATGTTGTTGTCTTTAATGAAGGATGTATAGAAACTTTTAATGCTATATATGTGACTACATATACTATTCTGGTAGATATAGTTAGATTAATAGATAGATAGATAGATAGATAGATAGATAAATGGATGGATAGATAGAAGGATAGAGAGTGAGAGAGAGGCAGACAGCTTCAGGGGAAATGCTTCTCGGCGATTACCTTCGCAGCTGTAACAAACAAGAAGGAACAATCCATCAAGCGTCAACGCCTTCCCAGATTTTAATTAATTACACTAACTTGGGACAAGGTCAGAGGCGTGCCGCGGGAGCAGCAGGGGATGGATCGATACGAGCATGCGCGGCCCCGCAGCACAGGGTATTCAGCAAAGTTATTAAGAAGTTCCAGTTGTTTTGTGTCCGGCTTTTGTCCCAGGCAGTCGCCTCACCGTTTAATTATCCCACGTAGACACGGTGGTGGATTAAATGCATGTGGATAATACAAACATATTCATCGAGTTTAACGTCTCCATTATGATAAAACAATGCAATGTTAGCGTCCAGATCCTGTGCGCTGCGGGGAAAACAAAAGGAGAGCGAGGCAAGAAGGAGTGCGCAAAACACATTTTTCATTCGATTGGAGCTCTTAGCAATCGACCTAATGGAAATACGATTCTTATCTTGGGCCCAGAGAGACTCGCTCTTTAATTTACTCATAGATCATCGCGCTGCTCGGCCTATTCGTATTTACTCGAGTTGCTAAGTACAGTCATAATGTAAATGACTCTCTCATTCATAACTGAATTAAAGAGACGCAACATCCAGTTACTGTACTCGTTGTAAATCGCCTTTATTCCTGGACAACATGACAGCGGGGAGGGGGGGGTGCTTTCTCACTGAAAGTCGCAGTAGAAATTATTCACCCATACACACGAAAGCATTTCGATGACACTTAACAGTCCATTCGCGGTGTGTAAATCGAGCTGTACCTTCTCCTTCATGTGTGTGGATTTCAGCACCACGGACAGCTCAACAGCGCTACCCAGTTAAAGCAAGCTGACGTCTGACCTTTAAAGACATGCATATAGTGGCCCAAAACGTATTTGGACTACATTAAAGATACATTTAGTTGCATTGGATAACAGAGCATCAAATTAAGTGGCATTCTCTAAATAAAACTAGACCTTTTCTCACAATTAAGTTTACTTATCTGAAATGTATGTTATAAATGATAGATGAGATACATAGACAGACAGACAGAAAGCTAGTTAGCTAGCTAGGCAGATAGATCTTGGCCATCACAGATAGATGGATGGATGGTTAAGTATGGGTCTAATCATGGCTGTGCCTAACCAGAATAAGATATAGGATCAGGAGGTAATGTCTGTTTGTCACTTATTTTTAATGGGTACTTGTACAATAATGGATTTCAGTTTATAAAATTTAAAGAGCAAAAATCAGTCTCAATGAGAAGATCTTTAAATGATTATTTTTACAGAGGTTGCTTTACGTTCACTTAGTCAAAGAAGATCTTTATGGGTGGCACTGAAGATCACACACTGAATATATGTCAGAGAAAGAGACGAGGAGAGAGAGAGAGAGAGAGAGAGAGTCTTTTCATTCCACAATATGAGGAGGTGGTGTGGGTGAGCGTAGTGTGGAAGCACACGGTAAATCACACGGCAGGAACAAATGCAGGCACACAGAGCGCACTGTAGACTTTATGAATAAAAGAATACAATATACAATGTGGCCTTATCACATGCAGTTAACCCCATGTACACACGAAGGTCAGACCTGGTACCTTTCACACAGAATATGAGAGGAATGTGCCATAACTAATGCATGTGTGGATCTGTCTGAGCAGGCCAGATGGTAGACCGATACTGTATGCTATATTACTAATCAATATTCTATTGATTTCTGAGGGGAAGTTCAGGTGCAGATCAGCGACATTAAATGTTATGATTACAGCATGCAAATGTAATGTTCAGCATATCAAAAATTAATTACAGATTAATTAGTATGGCTGAACGGATTGCGATGAAAATGAAAATAAATGCCGGCGTTGACAGTCAGAAACATACATTCGCGGTCAGATAAAGCATCTGCTGTATGTTTCATATATTTTTAATCTGTGTGTGAGGTATCCTTTTAAAGCAAGGGGCTCTAAAGTTTCAAAATGCAATTTTTTGTGGATTATGGTAAAGTATTACAGAGCCCTGCGTGGATAACCGCATTTTAAGAGAAAAACAGACGTGGCTGCCTACAGTTTTAGTTTCAATGGCTGTACTGATGTGGCTGTCCTCAAGTACACTGTATTATCTTCAAAACGTGGATTTTGAACAGTATGTGTCAGGCTCAAAAATGCACTAAACACTCGGAGCATCGAGCTCTTCTGTGCTTCACGCTACACGCCGAAAACACAAACACATCACCGCCGATGCATCTAAATATCGCAACCCATTTATTTCATTTTCCATTTCTGACAAACTCCACTAACCCCTGGATTTCTCAGCTCTGTGGAGCTTTAGATTAGAAGGAAACCACATCAGAGACATCAGCCCACCACTGGAGTGATCAACCTCCCTGATGATGAAAAAAATGCATTTAAGCCTGACTTCAATATGAGCATTTTTATTGTTCAAGACAATAAAATTGGTTAGACAAATGCAATTTTCTTTCCTGCGTTGGCGTACTTCCTATAGAAGCAGGAAGTGGGAGGGGGCATATTTTAAATGCCTGTTTGTTTTTTAAAAGCCAAAAGGCTTTAGTTCACCTCACAGATTTGCTAGCTATCGCAAGCAGGTGGCAGGTAGTAATGTGGGGCATTTTTATTCCAGAGAGCATTTTATTTGGACAAATACTGTATACGCCTTTACAAACAAGATGCATCATAAATATTTCTGGTTGATTTCAGTTTATTTTGTCAGCTTGTAGGAATACACGAGCGTAGAGCCGGCGTCAAAGCTATCAGACACTAGAAGCACAAAAGAAAATCACAAAACACTTTAGGACTGATGCATGATACCCCTGCGAGACCTTCATTGTCTTTTGAGCCCCATAATCGCCGATTACAGTGCATGGTAACAGATGACAGTCTGAGATCTCTTCAAGAAGAATCCGAATGAGCCGATTTTGCAGAACAGCAAGTGTACGAGATTTCTATAGCTCAGGTCAGAGAAAGTCCCTCGCACCTACTGAAGAAAATGAGAGCGAGCGAGAATCACTGAGATAATTATGCTCTCAGGAACAGATTAAAACCCCACAAGCCACAGTAAATGCTCTCAAACACATGTAATTTCATAAAGTGATATGGCCGAGCTATAGCAGCCTGCCTGTACAGCATCTAAAGACATTAAACTGAGGTTGTTTCGTATCTCACGGACATGTTTTAGAAGAAGCTGACGTTTTTCCTGATGCGTGTTGGATTATGGGATTCCGAGATTCCTCCTGATGAGCGATAAGAGCTGTTATCAAGTAAATATGGTATAATCGTTTTAAAGCTTGAGTGTACGAACCAGCTCCGTTATCTCTCCGTTATTTCCGTCGTTTCCACTTCCTTCTGCACTTGGCTCAGAACGACAGGCTAAAAAAACAAGACAAACAACAACCTGGCACTATAGAAGAGGTTATCTGTCATCCGCCAAAAATTCAGTCCTTTTCTCAGCGTAAAAATGCACGGCACTACCTTACACACCCCTCCCTCTCCCCTCCCTCCCCACCAATTGTTGGTATGGGTGAGTGGTCAACCCATTAAACGACTTGAAGGACATTGCACGCATCAGAGGTGGCCTTGTTCTGCATGTAGCTTTTCTTTCTCGAAACCTGCTTTTATTTCATTCATTCTCTCCATCCGTGTACTCTTCAACTGACTGTAAAATAAGCCTAGACTCGGTACCAAAGAAAATTCACACTTTTTATCATCTGCCTCTATTTATTTTTTCTCTGTGATTTGGGAGGAAAGGTAGAGAGGTTTATCAATAGAGGATTTATTTCTTATTCATTGAGCTCGGATAATCCTAATGCAAACATATTACATTGAAATGCAGCAAGGTGATAGACTCCACAGAAGAGTGATTGAAATTTTAATAAGAAAATCATTTCCTGTTTATCCTGCAGAAATCCCTCCTTATTTAAACCTGGCGCACTCATTATCTCAGGACTAGTTACCGATGTTAAGTATCTGTATAGTTCATGCTGTCAAGGTAGTCAAGAAGTTTATGAACTGCTTGGGATGAATATTGTTTTTAGATGAAGATGAAGGCTGGAGGAGAGTTTTTGCTATATATGCAGATTTATGTAGTAGCTTTATTTTTAACCGTTAAATTCTATATGGCACATAACTTAAAATATCATGGGGGCATGTTGTCACAATGGGAACTTGATGTTTATATACAATGATTTGCAGGTAATACGCTTTTTTACACTAAATTGAATTAATATTTCTTAAATAATTTATAAAGAACATCTCAATTGACTGTGCTGACATTATTTGTTTCACACACACACACAGCGTCATAATTATGAAATACTTCGCCTTCCTCTGTTAGTTTTTCTTGCATCGCTGATAAAACTGTAGTTAATTATTATTAAATATTTGCCTTTCCCCCAGGCTTTGTGCTAGCAGCGTGTTAATGCTAACCCTGCTCTTTCTCGACATGCCCCTCGTTCCTTTCCAGTAACCTTTCTGGAGCAGCTTGTGCCAGAGAACCTCTGTATGTCCTGCCATACTGTAACAAACACACACACACACACACACACAAAACCAAGGTTGAATGTTTCATGCTGGGTGAAGGCAGGAAGAGAACTGTGTGTTAAGGAGTTTTACACAAAGAAAAACAAGATACAAGGAGACTAAATCACAAAGAGGAACTCTTCTGTGTGTCTCTGGAGAAATGCGGCTGTACTTTGAAAAAGCAAAGAAGTAAAAGTGATATATCGAATACAGTTTATCAAGTACAGCTTTTAAATGCATGAAAGAAAAGAAGTGAAATTCCCGTCACTATATAGTCACACTCATGTTTCTGCATGACTGTGAGCTTTTCTGTCTTCTGTGGAACACAAAATTTGTCCTGCATTTTTCCTTTTCCGGGAAATAAAAATGTATGGAGACTGAAGCCTATGAGTTTCAAAAAGACAAACGTGGTCCAAATGACTACATGAGTCTTATAAATAATCACAGAATTTTCATTTTCGGGGTACTGTTTCTTTAAATCTGGATTACCCAATGAGCAGGCTTTATTTTACCCATTGTTTAAGCTCTTATGCGACATTTGACATCCTGTCAGAGTTCCAACAGTGCATGTGTGTTTGTGTGCGTGGGTGCTAACTACATCTGTAACTACTTTTTAATTTATTTACCTGTATCAATAGCTTTAGTGAGTGATGTGCACTCACAGCCAACTATGCAGCAAAGCTTAGGAATATAACAATAAATAAAACAAAACATTTTGTGATATTAAATTAGGCCATTTTTTATCCATTTCCATCTGCATTATGTCTGATATATATAGGCATTCTGGGACCAACCTAATGAAAAAACACAATCCCAGTGTTAATTGTATCCTTTTAAAGATCATCTAATGAAACGATTGTGTATTGTTAACAGTTTACAGAGCATTCTATGAGTAGCTTTTATAGGTCCAGAGATCCACAGAAAACAGTGTCTCTTAATGAAAACGCCACTGAAATGCACTACAATAGAATCCATATAATGCTGCCCTGCTGTTTTATGGCCGTCCCATTGAGCTTTAATTCAGCATAGAGAGTTTAAAACAGGCTGAAAATAACCGATTGAGGACTATAAACCGCTATCTTTAGAATAGTATGTTACCTGATATATGCACATTTTCTATAGGCATAAACAAAGAGACCTACTACATTTGTTAAATGTACAAAGCGTGTTGCATGAAGCACTGTATCCCACAATGCAGTGCACACATCTCATGCAGCCTGGTGAGGTCGTGTGACAGCAATGTGGCCTATTGTCATTTAAGATGTTTATCGTTGCATACTACTTCAAGCTACTAAAAATAGTAAGCAGTAGTGTATACTACTTTGTGTCTGTGTATATGGAACTAGTTTGCCGTGTAAATGCATTTATGTGTTCTAATCTGCACACTGAACTTTAACTTGCTAACCAGCAAGTTGACATCCAGGTTTCCTCCTCTTGACCTATTCACTAAATCACCTGCTGCTTTATTGGGCTAATTAACCTCCACCGGTCACCTCGGTTCCACCTGTGTTTCCGTGGTGACACAACGTTTTTTGCGGTTCATTTGCACCTGAGCATTAACAAGCAGTGACTTGGCACTTGCAAATATCATGGTGAAACACACACATACACACACACGAACACACACACTGTGGCACTTTGTCACTTTTTCTTTCTGTTGTAGTTTTGTATGCCATTCTTCATGCGTGGATGACTAAGTTAGCTGGATTTAATTGTTGGTTACTTGACAAGATCCTGGATTGTTCCATTCTTTGAAGCTCATCTTGGATTTGTTGTCATAGCAACAAGTTCAAAAGCCCAAACTTGGCTGGGGGCAAGTTTATTAAACATAAACAGGATTTATTTATGGCTTAATAAGTATAGTTAATGCAGAAAAACTATGCCATCCGTGACTGCTCCACCTTTTGGAGACCCCGTTGAAGGAGAGGCAATTAAAATTTAGCGGTTTATAATAAAGATCCTTGAGTCATAATTTTTGCGGAACCTTGCATTAGTTCTACAACTTGTCAGGGTTGTGCATTAACTAGAATGTAGTCTACACTGGCCTTGTGCGAGTTGTGTGTTTACACACCGGTTAGCTGACAGGTGTGTGAGCATTTTTGACTATATCAGCAAATGTTACCTGAGTGTTCAGATCATGAACCTGCTACACATCTGCATTTAACACATCGATGACTGAAAATAATTGTTAACCCAGCTAACAGAGAATGTTCTCAGAACGTTGGCTAACATTCTCTAAAAGTCTTCTCAATATTATCTCCGTTATAACCCTAACTTTAGTAGAACATTTTGTAATGTAATATCATATATATCCGAACGTTATTTTTACAGTAAGTTGTTAGATTTGTTAGCATTTTAGAAATGTTTCAGAACTAAACATTTGAATAACATTTTTATAAGCAAGCACTAACGTTAATACAATGTATAGAACAACCGGATGTTTTGCACGTTCCTAAAACTTTTCTGTTAATGAAAACGTTAGGTCAATGTTCTTTCAACCTAGAGCTGTTAGGTTAATAACCTAAAATGAGTTTTCCAAAATATCCACTGGAAATACAGTCTGAAATAAGTGTTAAATTTGAAAGAATAAAGAGAAGTAAGGAGTAGAAAGAGGTGTGAAATGTGTGTGTGTGTGTGTCTTTTTAAGATTATTAAGATGTGTTAACGGCTTGTTTGGATTCATTCTTTAATAAAGAACTTTACTTTAAAAAGAACTCAGAGGAAGAGAGTAGGTGTTATTTCCTGTTCCTCACAAATGAGATGTCATCATAACTTGAAAAATATCATTGCTATTGCAAAACTGTTCGTTGGTGTTAAAAATTGTTTCATCGGACTCTCCTGAGCAATGAAATCTGCCTCTGGGTGGATTTTTACAGGGGGTGGGGGGGTATTATTGTTATTGTTGACATGACACATTTGAAATCTTTTTGGACATAAAAGTGAAGAGAGGTCCATGTACGTGCCTGAGAGAGAGAGAGAGAGAGAGAGAGAGATTGACAGTGTCACACACCCTCTTTACTCTTTGACAGAGATTAAACTTGGAGTGTTCTTTTGATCTCTACTGTATAATCAGTCGTAGTAAAGCACAGGGCAGATCAGAGTTTGTGTGTGTGTGTGTCAGAATGTGATACGTATGATCCTACAGGATATTTAAAGCTCGTCTCTAAGGATCTAGCTGGTAGATTTGCTGATGTCAGTGACAAAGATGGAGAGCTGTCAAAGCGCCTCTCTCTTTCTCTCCCACACACACACACATTCAAATTTAAAGGGCTGGTGGCGTTTTTATGCATCTGTGGAGCATTAAACACGTTGTTGTTCATTCCAGAGAGTGTTTGCATTGGTGTACACATAGACTCTGTAGTAATTGTCTTGAAGATGATGTATTTTAAGAAGCTGTTTTTGCACCCTTGAAAGTTAAGTATGTGTGTGTGCTTGTGTATGTATTAGGGTTAATTTTAAGACCCGAGCCACAAGAAGGCTGACTCAATGCCACTGAGAGGAGAGCTGTGATTGATAGAGTGGAAGAGAAGAGGATTATGGGATGTGGGGGGGGGGGGGGTCACAGACTCTGGGTGGTCATTGCACAGATGCATGATTGCAGCATGTGACTATAAGTTAGCTAGTAGAATGTTTTTAACATTATATATCCTATCGCATTGTTATTTTTAAATAGTTAGTGGAACCTTTTTAAAATATAACACAATAAGAAAAAAATGTAATACTGTTTATATAACCAAGCAATAATGTTTATACAATGTCTAAAAGCATATATACAACATATTTTAAATTTACGTTTCTTAATGGAAACATTAGGGAAACGTTTTTACCTAAAATTGTTAGCTGGGAATACACATGAATGATCTGTAGTCATAACTAATTAAATCCCTTGTGATTGGACAGTTAAAGGGACAGTTCACCCAAACATGAAAACATTGTCATCATTTGCTCACCCTCATGTATCTTCCAAACATGTATTGCTGTCCTCGGTGGAACACAAAAGGAGATATTTTAAATGTTCAGACTGTTCCTTTAGATATAATAGATCCAGGAGCTCTAAAGAAAATTATACAGATTTGGACTAAAATGAAGTACAGTGAATTATGAGAGAATATTACAGTTTTTAAAGAGCTACTCTTTTAGCTACAGGTTTGTTTCCTGTAACTTACCGAAACATTATTCTGCAATGACAGTTTTGGAAATAAATTCCATTGTGGCTGTGTGGTGTTATTGTAAATACAGTCTGTGTTTGTAATTAAATACAAGTAGACTGATCAATGAATATTGTGCAGAATATACTGCCCGCTTAGTGTGTTTTAAGTAAGTGGCGTTTTGTTTGGTTATAGACTGTCATAGTTATATACTGTTTAGTCTACACACACACACACACACACATTGTTCTTTATAACTACTGTATTATGACACCTTATCACCTTCATCACTCCAATGTGTGTGTGTGTATGTAGGTGCATGTCTGTATAGTAACAGTGTTTTGAAAACACACACACACACATAGAGGCACGGGTTTTCTGCTCTCATTCTGTTCTGCAGAGAGAGTAATTACTTTTCTGGGTTGCTCGGATGCTTTGAAAAGGCACACACACAGTTTGGGAAATTCTCTGGAGGCTCTGTTCCCTTGTGGCTCACTAAAATTTACTCAAAGGCCTTTTCACCACATAATCGTTCTTAGTATCTTATTTATTTATTTTGCTATTTTGTTATTGCCCTCTGAGGCGCTGATTGGGGAAAGTATTAGCTAGAAGAGAACAAAAATACCAAATCTGTAAATAAAATGGTTCAGTTGCAGTTTTCCCCAGAGCTAGAGCTAATCAACCAATGGAACGTGTAAGGTGGGTAAAGACACACACACACACACACACACACACACAGAATTACATTTCAGCATGCTATAGCTATACATCCTCTTTCTGTGTGTCGTTGCATTTCAACATTATATCAAACTCAAACTCTAGTATACAATTAAATAAACGAAAGCTTGTTCTCCCATCAGGGTGTAATGTAAAGTATGTCTTGTTTTGTGTATTTGTGTGGGAGCCTCAAGGGTGGGTAAACGGACCTTTCGTTTAGTTCTGTATCTCATTATAGTTCATAAACAGTCTCTTTGTCCCCCCAGGCACATAGTGGAGAAACCTCCACGCACTTGTATGTGTTTGAAGAGGACACACTCACTCCAGAGGAAAGGCCAGTAGAACTTGATGAAAGACTGTGTACCTCTGCGTCTGGAGGGCCACTTTCTCCACAAAGACAGTTTATGTGTTTGAGAGTATATATATATATATATATATATATAGAACAAAATATAACCCCAAGCTATACAGTGATAGCTATATATAATATCAAAATACAACCCTAAGTGAATTAAGAAAATTTAATGTAAATCCTATCCAGCCACAACTGAGATAACGAGTAACCAGTGAGTGAGAGTGAGAGAACACGTTATTGAACACGTGGTTTCTATTGCTGTAAACACGGTTCCACATAGCTGTATATTAAGCACAAAATACGTTCTGTGGCCGGTTGCATAAACTGCTGGGGCTAGTCTTCATCATTGTAAACACAAACCTGCTGAATCGGATATGATCTGATTCATTTGAATGTCCAGGTCTGGTTCACAACAGAGAGACGAGGAGTAACAGGAGTTTGAGATGAGGAGTGTGGTGTCTGAATCCACTGTTTTTGTGCAGTTAGTTTAACATTTTGCCAGAATGTTTATTAAACAAGGTTGATTATTTATTAGATTGTCACCCATGTTCCAACGGAGATGCACACCACTGTGTAGAGTTTCTACATGATTTTTATAGTAATTAAATTTAAATATTCAAAAATAATTATAAATAATCGTTATTAAATATAATAACTGTTAACAGAACAAAGTCAGTGTTGGTCAAGACAGGAATCAATGTACTAGAAAAAGGGTGTGTTGATTGAGTGTGTTTAATTCAGTAAGTATCTGAACAGAATCTGTCTTTATCTGAAGAATCGCAGAACTTTATCTCTTGAATTTGTGGAGGGGTGTGTGTTCTAACTTCTTAAAAGTATTCTGTATTTCTTTTTTGTTCTTGTCAAATTAGAGACTTTCTTTTTCTTGGGCCTGGGCCTCGGAAGCACTGATTGGCTAATTGAACTTACTCTTTCATGTCGGCGATGCGCGTACCTGAGCGATGGAACTTGACGGAAACTTTGAAGAAGAAAGTCTGAACGTTAATCAGAGTATCTGTCAACTTCAAACACAGTCACTTTTTTTACTGTTGCGCGCAGCTCAACACAAACACATGCACACACAGACATACGCATGAACGCCAACAAAAAACGACTTGGACATGCACACACGCGCATCACCTTATTCTTAACAAGTTTTCAGTTTTTATGCACACATACTAGCTGAGGCCTGTAAAAGCAAGAAAACTCTTTCATTAGCGTTGTCAGTTTGATGTCCTCAAAGTCCTCTTCTACAGAAAATTTCTTATTAACAAAGTTCAGCATCCAGAAAGCCACTTTGTAACCATCAGGCTGGTGAGACAGCACATCCTGAGTCTAACGACTCCCTCAACCTTTGAAAATTCACTTGGACATTTTGCTTCGATGTGTCCATGGAGTTATCATTGCTCTTCCTTCCTTTATCTGTTCCTTAAGAACATTTTCTGCTTCAGGCTGTTTCAGATTCTGGACTCGAGGTAAAGGAATCAAATGGTTCATTCAGAAATAAAATTCTCTCATCATTTACCCTCATGAAGCGCCAAACCTGTATGACTGTCTTTTCATATGGAGCACAAAATGACACATTCTGAAGAATGTTTTCATCACTCTTCTTCACAGTAACCCTAAACAGGGACTGGAGATTTTCAAAAGGGTCCAAAGGCACGATAGAGATCCTCCAAAATCATATGAAATATACCAAATATACGATACAAAACTAAACAAAATTTAGACCATCAAATAACATGTTTATATTTTATGTTTTTTCCCTCCAGTGAGCCACATCAGACTGATTCATGAATATGAAATGCACCAACCAATTAACTGAAAAGATTTGAGGTTTGATTAATTTGATGGTGAATCAGAAATCGCTCCAGTACTTCTCTGATGAACTTGCTAATAAGAGAGCTAAGGTGGCTTTTTCAAGACGTTCTTCAAAACTTTGTGTTCCAAAGACGAAAGAAAGTCACACAGATTTCAAACAACATGAGAGTGAATATATGATGGCAGATTTTTCATTTTGGGCTGAACTATTCTTTTAAACACAGTCTTGTGACAAGATTGAACGTATTAAAGGATGAGACGTGGAGGCGGGCTGCCGCAGTTTCCAGAAGCAGCTTGATTAAATGTGGGAATTAATGAGGGTTTCCGGACGAAAGAGGGTCGGAGTGAGAGTACGGGCCGTCTGTCTGGGCGAGGTTCTGATGGGGTCAGGGCTAAGGTTTAGCAGTAAGTAAGACGGTAATTAATTTTAATATGAAACATAACTTGCCACTAATGGAGAGAGAGGGCCAGACGCGAAGATAATCAGTAATAATCAGCGAGGTAGACAGAGGCTCAGAGGAGTTCAAGCAAATGTTCAGAGCATAATGAATTCCTCTGACACCTGATGCACACTCATGTGTGTGTGTGTGTATGTGTGTGTGTGTGTGTGTGTGTGTGTGTGTGTGTGTGTTAGCTGGTGTCACCTAGAAGACATGCTTTGCAAATTAAAAAGTGGGGCCCTCAGTCATTGTAGCTGCACTAAATGAGTGACCAGTACAATCATTCCCTATTCCAGGGACGAAAGAAAGTCAAAGAGGTTTAGAACGACATAAGACCGAGTGAATACTGACAGAATGTTTCATTTGTGGGTGAACTCTCCCATTAAAAGATCATTCCAAGTCAAATGCAGTCAAGTTCTATAATCCCAGCCTACAGGGAACATTCTCAGAATGTTGGCTAATGTTCTCTCAAAGGTCTTACAATATTATCGTAAACATTTTATGCAATATCATTAGTAGAACATTTAATCAATATTATTTGTCATTGGCCAACGTTCTATAAATGTTAGAATAATAAAACGTTCATACAACCTAAAATTGTGGCCTACTGTCAATTAACACCACTCGTCACCTCATGTTATGCTTCGTTCTGATTACCTCAGTAAATTCAGTTTGATTACATGCGAAGGCCGAGTTTGAAAATTGTTGCCAGGAATTACCAGCACGTTAGCTTTTCTTTGGCTGGCTGGTTCGTACTTCTGCTCTTAAGTGTATATATTTAGCAGACACTTTCATCTACAGCCACTTTTTAATCAAAGTTTCGTGTGTTCTCTGGGAATCGGCAGTGGTGCTTGCGCCACACTTTGGGATATTGCTATTGTTCTCAGATCGTTACCCAACATTCTGAGAACATTTCCAGTTTTAGTGTTTTATTATTATCAGACAAAAGCGTCTCACCGTGTGTTAATTTGTTGGCGAGAAGTTTGCAGAAGCAGCTTGGTAGCCCTAAGAATAAAAGAATCATTAACCGCCTAAACTGGCTGCTTCCTTTGATGAAGAATGGAGCGTTAAATAATGGGGTGCTTATCAGGAGAAATCTGAAGTGAAGATAAGAGCAAATAAACAGACTCAGAAGGAGCCTTAATGACTTCATTAGACATCGCAGACGAGGAAAACAGAACTGCTGCGAAGGGTGAGAATGTGTGTGTGTGTGTGTGTGTGTGTGTATGTGTGTGTGTGTGTATACACATATATACACATTTTAAAGTCACGTGACAGCTTTGTGTGAACAAAAGACCAATATTGCTGTTTTGAAACCAGAATGAGCCGAGATGACCAAGCTTATAGTGTATTTTTAGTGTACTGTCCCTTTAAGACTTATCAGAGAATGTATTTTAAATAATATACTGTATTTTATCACCAATTCCAATTTTTAATCAGCAAAATTGTGTTAAATAAGAAATTTTAAGCAGTGTTTTAATATCTAATAACGTTTAAGGAATTTAACTGAATAACACGACACAAAAGGAACCAATTAGGAGCATTATTTCTTTCATTGAACCCTCCTGTCACCAAGAGATTTTTGTGTTGTTTTCGATCAAATTCATTAGCTCTAAAGTTATTTCCGCCCACACACGCAGAAAATAAAACGTCTATGTGTGATTCATGTTCATTGTCAGTATACGTACAAATTAAGTCAGATTGTCACATCCATGTCGTGTGTTTTTTACGAGAAGCGCACGGGCGATATTCTCGAGAGACTGTTCCCATGGTCCCTCTTCAGTCATTAGAGACGCTGCTAATCCATCTTCTATCTCTCTTTGCCACCCTCTATCTCTCTTTATCTCTCCCTCTCCCCCTCTCGCTCGCTCTCATCTTCACGCTCGTGTGAAGTTGTCTAAAGTAGGACGCCGGAGAAAGTTCGCTGGTAATTAAACTGCCTCTTTCCTGCTCGACGCTTTGTGTTCGCGTATTTAAATGTGACAGATATCAAATAAATGAACAAGAAAGAGATCGAGAGAGCGCCGAAAGCTGTTTTAAGTGTCAAGGGAGTATGTAAAGAGTATTAGCTAATGTGCATGTGTGTGTTTGTGGGTATGCATGTATTACAGATCGGCGGTATGAAAAAATGGGCGTTCTGGTTACCGTGCCAACAGGGTTTTGATTCTACTGATGTCAGGGTGTCCCCGACAGAATCAAAGGCAGGATTTTCTTTTAAGGACCCAGACGTATTGCAAGTCGTACTGCCTTCACAGCACGTTTGGTTGTGTGCCTTACATATCAATAACGTATATATATATACGTTATAATAATATACTAATACGTTATAATAATATATAAGCAGAATGTGCATATATATATATATATATATATATATATGTATTTGTCTGTATATGTGTAATCTCGTGTGAAACAAGAACAGAGAGGAACTGTGGAGTGCAAAAGGGTAATTATGCTTTGCTTATCTCATGTAGATGTATGTAATGCAAATTCTTAAAATATGTCTTAAGAGACTTTGTATATATTATATATGTGTATATGCATTGTATGTGTATGTATACAGGTATGCGTAAGTATATATACATTTGCCCCAAAATGTATTACGACATTTAAGCCGCAACTAAAACCATAGGAATTGAAACGCATTGTGTTGTCTTTACACAGCCAAGTGCAGAATAAAAGCCATACTAAGATATTCCAGCTCGGTCCAGCTCCTAATATCAAATCATATGCATCAATTCATGTTTATATATTCATACGCTCTTATTTAAAACCTTCAATTTAGTCCTCACTATTTCTGCAGCTGTGTACATTTCTGTGCAACCCCTCCCAGCCAAAATGTTAAATTTGATTTAACTATAACTTTTCTCCCACGTGTTTTACAATGTTTAACATCCACAATATGTTATTCTTATATGACTCTGTTATAAAATAAAAAACTGTGTGTAAACTGTAAATAAATCTGTAAATTATTCGCTCGGGGCGGTACCGCGCTCCGGTGCAGCGTGTTGTGTACAGCTCCCAGACGTGCGCTCCACTTCGCCTCTCTCATTGAAAATAAATTATGACCTGGCGGGTCACTTCTCCCGAGCAGCTCTCTCTGCATTACCTTACCGCCCACCCCCCTCGCTTCCGCTGCTGTCTGTCTGCACTGTACAGCTAGAATAAGAGGTCTGCCCATAAATATGTCACTTTATCTGCTGGAAGATGTGCAGTAGTTTATTTGCTCTTAACAAATCACAAAATACATGTGTATGTAATATCAGTCAGTATGTTATTTAATAAAGTTGTTTAGTGTGTATATATATAAATATATATATATATATATATATATATATATATGCACGTCTAACAAAGCCATGAATCCTTGTTCCTTTCAAGAACGGTAAAACGATGTGTTTTGGTAGAAGCAATATTCTTTTTACAGTACGTACATTCTGCCCCCTCTGAAATTCCAAGCGCCTTCATAATGGTGCAGTAACCAATTTTTGAAGTGTTGTTGAAAATTGAAATCAACACCCAAACTATTTTGTGAATGTTTATCTATTCTGCTTGTGTGTTGAAAAAAATGTGTTTGCACATAGTCCTGGCTGTGTAAAACGGAGAAAAATGAAAGTGGATCGAACCCATCCCCCGTAACACCATAACACTCTCGTAGCCAATCAGCAATAGGGGGCGTGTCCACCAGCTGTTAGTTGTTTCCTGATTTGCATAGCATGTTCTTTACTGTAACTTTAAGGGCAGAGCAATGAAGGGAAAGGGGGTGTTTGTTTGGGTGTCGATTTCAAATACAAATGGCATTTCTGCAACTTTCAGTAATTCACATCCTGAGAGCAGTACAATGGATGTGCATTGTACATGAGACGTGCGGTAAATGTGTCCTTCTGGTATTTCTTCATTTTCAGATGTGTTCCTTTAAGAGAACAGAAGAGAATCATACCCACTGTACACGCATTCCATCTTTTGTTGCTCTCTGTTCACCCATTCATTTGCATTAGCACAACGTTAGAGCAGTGAATACGCTCTCTCACGTTCATGTACACACTGTTATTTGAAGTTTTAATATGAACCTTTTAATGCAGAAGGTAAAGTGCCGTTTCTGTTTTTACAGACAATGTGTAGAGGACACGCTGTTTTCTCACTCTGGGTGCTTGAACACACACACATACACACACACACACACACACACACACACACACTGTGCTGTCTTACTGCCTTTTAAATTACATTTATAGCTCATAAGCAAAATCAAAACATTTGAATTATATATAGTTTTGTAGTTGTAAATGGTTTATTCATTCACTTAATCGTTTTCTTTATAAATCAGATTTCATTGAATATGTATAAATGTAATAACCTGACGCGGAATCTTGTGGTCTCCATTTAACGGCCTCCGTTGAGCAGTTTTGTTTGGTTTAAAGGGAAAAAGGCTTCTTGGATCAGGGCTGTTTGTTACTTAAGTTCTTCATTACTATAATAATGTATTATTTTGGGGAATTTGTATTTAGCTCATGTATCATTGAAACTGGATACTTGTACTGAGTACTTCATTTTACTCAATTACATTTCTAAAGGGGAAAACACATTTTACTCTCTATAATTTTATTTAGACCTTCAAAGTACAAATTAAATATTTAACTGGTCATCTTCGGTTTTAACAGATTTTTTTCTATATCTTACTGAGCTAACAAATAAAATGTAAAACAACCAATGAAATCCTTTTAAATGCAAAAGGTATTGGCCAATGTGTGGCAGCAAATAAATGCAATTCATCTGACTGCGCAAGTTGCATCTACTGCATTTCCTTGTGCGCTACAGACAGTTCTGGGGCGTGCTCTTCTCGGCTGTTTTGACTCTAACCTCAAATTTCATTGGTTATTTCCCTTTCCCAGAAGTCACCTGTCACCTGTCAAATAAGTCACAAATTCAATTTCAAAGAAGGTGACTGATAAGGTACATGTGGAAATGATAGCTTTGAAGGTAGCTTTTGTTGACCATGATTAGTTTGCTGTTTTTTTGTAAAGGAGCTATTAAACAAGGGCGGGGCTTTGTTTTTATTAATCAGGATTTGATTGGACTGTAAAAAGTGGGCGTCCTATACAAGAAGACTGGAATGTGGATCAACTCTTTTGATCCACATTCACAAACTTGTGTTTTGACATTTGTTTTTTAAATTTTGAAACCCATCTTCATTTGTGTCAGGCTCCTGAAACACTCCTGTTGTCATTATTTTAGTTTAAAGTCCGAGTATGATTGTTGTGTTTACATATGCCTACACGAACCAAACTAACGTAGAAACTGCATCAGGTTTTCAATGTGAAAACCTGTAGGATCGACACTTAGCCTGTATTGCATGGGAGTGTATACCAAGTGTGTGCCATTAATTCCACACCTCTGTTCAGTCTGTGTAAACTGCTGAGTTCCCATCGTTCCTTCATTGTTTCCTTCTCACCTTTTCTGTCCCTGTTTCTCAGGCCTCGGGCGCACAACCCCAGATCACACCGCTGACATTTAACCGAATGAGAGGGAGAGATAGAAGACAGCAGAGAGGTGCACCTACAGCCCTGGGGAAAGAGTTTGTGGGAATGTATTAGTGAAGAGGGTGTTAGATAAAGAGCCTCTGACATTTCGGCCTGTGTGCTGATCGGCCTGGACCTCAGTGCCCTCGGTATGAGTCTGCCCCAGAGCATGCTGGGAGGAAGAGGAATGGTTCTGTGATCCTGGTGCGTGTGTTGGACTCTCAGAAGAATGGTCTCTATTATCCTCTTCACTTTTTAACTCTCCTCATCGTTCCACTCCCCATTATCTCTCCTTTCCCTCTGGTATAATGTCACTTTGTTACCTTTGCCATCTGACAGCGATGGTTGTATGATATTATGAGAAAAAGGCCCTCTTAAAAGGAGTAATGTGCGTGTGAGTTTATCGCTTCGTTGTGGCAATTGTCTAAGGATAGTCTAGTGTTGGGTAGCCAGTCCTTTAACTGTTGGCATGAAGTCTGGTCAATCTTTTATCCCAGAAAATAAAGCAAACAAACAAAACTCTAAATGTCTTTCACAGACCAGATGCTTCCCACAATTCTCACAACCTCCCGTATATTGACAAATTTAGTGATTCTTTCTTTTTCAGACGTCTGATGTGTTGTAAACATGACTTTGTCAGCTCCAGAAGGTTGTGTAAAGCCAGCCAATCAGATGGAAACTGGCAATTTCTGTCTAGTTGTGCCATTTTTCCATGGTTTCCATCAGATAACCATTGAATGCACTGACCAAATGCGCCTGAAGAAATTGATCAGAATGATGTTTGTGAATCAGTCGTAGAAGATCTCGAGTTAACAAATCAATAGCAATATTAAACTACATTTACTACAGCACAATGGAACGAGTAAAATCTCTGGGTTGGTGTAATGACATAGAATCAGATTTAAAGCTGCAGTCCTCAAGTTTTGTCTCTCTATCGCCATCTCTGTTTGAAACATGAAATCAAATAAAACCAAACTGACATTTTCTGGGAAATCAGACCTGACAGATCAAATTATAAATCATTAGCTTACTGTTGCAAATCGGGGCAAGGTGGGAAGTTTTGAACCCGGATCTGTTATGTACTTGCTCAATAAAATTTTTTTTTATTTTGTTTTTTTTTAACCCAAAAAAGTTACGTATTGCAGCTTTAAAGAACCGTTTAGAAAAGACTGTTTTCCATCACTGTTTTAGACAGCGGTGACTCATAATGTGAAAGCTAAGGAGAAAATAAAAACAGATAGCTGTGGACATTAAATTATAAGCACATAGTTATTAGGCTTTCCCCGCTCCAGAATTTTCAACTTTTCATTTTGGAGGCGTGTGGCAGTCTTTATGTCTGTGAGCGATAGCTCTCGAATTGAATTTCTGCTGGATTTATGTCGCCTTATCACGGGCTGGTAATGTTTATATCTCACTGGGGTTCTCTCGTTGCTAATATTAATTCTTCAGCATGGTTCTCTGCCTGGTAATAGTAATTTTTCAGCAGGGTTTACGGCAGTCCTGTTGCTCCGGCAGAGTAAATAAGCTTGGAGCTGTCTGGAGTTGATTGCTTTGTCATCTGCACTCCCACCTGTTAAAGTGGCTGAACTGAATAATGAGACCAGCATGGCGATATTGATTCCACAATTTAAGGTTAACAACAGCTGGCGATGGGATGGTAACAGACTCCCGATATGCCTTATATGGCTCTTTTTTATCAGAGTAATTAAAGGCCAACGTGATGTCACGTACATCATCTTGAAGGATGTGATGTCATAAGAGCCGCCGAAGATTGACAGCTGTTGGGCGGAGTCACAGGGCGTGGTCAGCGTTTCTAGATAGCGTGAAATGCATGACGCGTCCCGGGCTGTTTGCCTCGGATCACCGCCCTCATGTTTATCAGCAGGAAAAACAGATTCTGTTCTTCGCCGCAGAATAACGCATGAGCGTATTTTTCAAAGATTGAGATATTTGTCATTCAGCTACAGGGGCATCTCTCACAGCCCAAACTCACAAACATGGCCACGTTTTGACACTCTAACACACTTACAAATGCACGCACACACTCTGTGGCATCCCCTTCGAGTTGACAAATGTGTCCAATCTCCATCCTTCCTCACAAAAAGCATCATGCCTTTATCATTCTTTCCTGCGAAGATTAATTTCCTTCATCTCATTTCATCCCTCCTTCATATCCCTCCATCAACGCACAGCAGACCTGAACAACAATGCACAGACTGTTACATGCTAATAAGGTGCTAAACAGCATCTCCCACCACTCAGCACATTACATTCTATAGAACCGGTGCATTTGCATTATGTATTCTGCCCACACATGTATGACATCATAAGATAATATAGATTTATTTTTAACGAAGCTCAATTTCATCCGCATTTGTTTTCATCATCGAGGCGAAGCTGACGCGAGAGCTTGTCCTCCATGCTAATGCTAACTCTAATGGCTAATGGTTGTGTAGACGTTGCTTGCTCTGTCTCAGAAAAATGACTGATGTTTCTATAATGATCTATCCATCCTGCCTCTGACAGCATTAGCATTTAGCCCTTAATAGCGCAGCTAGCCTGACAGCACGAAGATTCATCATGTTACGGTGTGTGTGTGTGCGTGTGTTTTGTAAAGTTTGACTTGTCTTTGGAGAAGTGTATAGTATACAGGGAACGTAAAGCATTTGTTTGCGTTCTCGTGGATATATGGTTTATAACAATCTTGGGGAAGATAGTTTAGAGAGATAGTTCACCCAAAAATGAGAATTCTTCTACGATTTACTCACTCTCGTGTCATTACGAACCTGTATGAATACTTGCTTGTGAGGAGCACAAAAGACGATATTTTGAATTATGTTGGTAACCAAACAACAGTGGCACCCATTGACTTCCATTGTATGGACACAAAACCATGGAGACATTTCTCCAAATATCTTCTTTTGTTTTACACAGAAAACAAATCATACAAGTTTGCAATTAGGGTGGGACATTTTGGATAAACTATCCCTTAAATGCTTGAAAGCTACTCAATTTAAAATAATAATCTATAGTCAAAATATTATTATTATTAAATCGCTGCCAACATAAAAGTACTAAATTATAGCTACTCATAAAGCAACATCTTTTTAAACACAAATTTTACAATGTAGCATATAATTAAATCGGCAGTATTTATTTGACAGAAAAACAGTGACATTTTTGTAGGAATGAATTGCTAGGGTGACAGAATTAGGCTTGAACAGATAAATTAGCACTAAAAATATATAAAACATTTGACTTTCTAACGGAACATTAATTGGAGAGGACTGTTTAATAGAGCGTGTTTAATTATGGCCTCATTAGTATATTGCCAAAATTTTATTAAGTTAATTCCCCGATGCTGGTATATAACTGATTGTTTATGGGCGATTTCCATTTTCCTATTAGACAGAAATGAAACTCCCACGTGCATGTTTGTAACCAGGGTCCAGCGTTTTTACTCACCAAATTCTGTGTTCATTCTGAACCCTGGATGTATAGGCATGTTTTATATCTGTCTGAAAGTAAAATAGGAAGAGCCCTTTGCTGATGTAAGTGATGTATGCGATTCAAATCAAAGATGTGCGTACCGTCTAGTAAACAAAACATCTGTCACGACATCTAAAAACTTTTACTTTCCTGGAAACTTCTCAAGAACTTTGTCTGCCAATGCATATGAATTTTTCTCGCGCTAAAGCCAGCGAGTCAAAAATATGAGGGACAACATCACAATGTATCCTTGCATTTTCGTGACAGGTGCAATTTTACAGAGAGACAAAGAGTGACTCATCTCATATATGCTGTGAGTGACTAATATGCAAAGATAAACAGCTAAATAATTGTTATAGGGATGTCGTTTATTATAAAAAATAATGCAGAGTGCAGTTTAATGGCTGGTACGAATTATTCTGGCTATTGGCAGGTGTGGTGAAAAGTTAATTTTGTACCCTGTCTGGATTAGACTGCGTATTTTAAATAAGCAAACAGTAAATAGGAAATGTCAGGAAATGACTTTGTTCTAATGAAATACACCAGAATGCCGCTGCCACGCGTCACATATTGTTCTGTGGTGTTATTTTATTAATGTAGTTTATCATATTTTATCATGTTTTAGCTGTTGTATAATGATCGATATTTCTTTCAATTCGGTCTGATATGTGCAGATTGGCAAAACATCAGCATAAGATGTATGCGCAATAAAACAATCACATCGGATTGAATTGACTTACTATTTATTTGTAATCAGATCTGCACTCGGCTGTAGACACGCACATGCTCAGATATGAGATTTCACACGTTTCTCTTATGATGTTAGCAGCTGAATTGTTTGTTTTTTTAAGCACCACTTTTAGCTCCTTATTTTGCTTAATTTGAAGAGCGTAAACCAAACACAATCTTTTTGGAGTGTTTTTCTTTTATAAAAACACAATCTTTTTGCTCTTAGGAATTGAATGGGTAACTATAGTAACCAATATTTGTTTTCCAAGAAGCTAAACCACATTTATGGTTTATGACACTCTGCCAGCTGTATTCATGCACAGATTGGTAATTCTCTAGCATGAGTACATCAAATCTTCACACATATACAGTTATACCATCTGAAAATATGGATTCTTATGCATGGATATGAAAGGTAATAACTCCGATTTGTACAGCATGATATGAATAAACTGCCTGTTGGGTTAATTTGCCGCAGCAGCGAAGCTCACGGAACATGTGATGTGTAAGAACTTTCTGATGTTACACAATTCTACTCATCAAAAACGTTAAGGCTTTACATACGTAACGTTAAGGAATGTTGGCTAACATTCTCTAAAGGTTATCTCAAAGTTATCAAAAATGTTAATAACTTTAATAGTTAATAGTTATTAATAGTTATACTTTCTTAAGTTGTTAGTTGGATATGTTAAAAATGTTTGAATAATGTTGTTATAACCAAGCAATAAAACACTGGATGTTTTGAACATTCCTAGAACATTCAAATAACATTCTTAACATTTTTATGTTATGTTTAAGAAACATTCTTGCAGCCTAAAATTGTTAGCTGGCTATGTGGTTGCCCTGGTGTGCATACTCTGCTGGACACTGCAGCTGTCTTTGTTACACACTGTTATACCTCCTTCTCTTTGCCTTCCACCCACATGCCTTCTTGTACTCCCCCTAATTGCTCCTCCTGCTGGTATGATTTTCTTAATGCACCGCAGTCATGACAACAGCCTGCCGAGTGTCGCTGTCTCTTCTGTAGGCCGGACGGTTTTTAGGGGTCACTAATAGGGTGGCAGGAATAGCCACTGGGTTGGAGAGCTGAACAGAGTTGTCATAAGACAAGAAACAGAGAACTTGATTAGGTGTCTAGGCAAAAAATGTTGCTTAAATTCAGATTCTGGTGGGTGTGCGCTCTCTCCCTGAGGTACAAAACATGAGCTACACCACAGAGAACCTTAGTGGACTATTCTGTAAATGTTAATCTATTATGCTAATTAAAGGTAATAATAGGTTTGTTATTGATGCATCATCAGTTGTTTGGGGGGACTGGAAAATTTCTCTGATAATTTAGGATTATTCTCCAGCTATTTGGTTATGCTGCATCTTCAGCAGTACGGGTTAACAGAGACGTTTGTGTACATTTTCTATTGATCATGGCAGCAGTACTTCATCAAAAGATGATCAAATGATGGAGGACAGCATTTCAGCCAAGCACGTATCCAGACACGCTTAGAGCAATCGAGAGCACTTCTGGAATTTTAAAGAGCCAATTTAGATGTCTGGATTGCAATGTAGGAGCGATTCTGCACAATCCCAGGAAAATTTGCCAAAATGATGACAGTCTAATATTTGACTGGCACCCTGTTTTACATAATACATTTAATAAATCCCCAGCTAACAGTTTTGGTTGTAAGAACATTTCCCTAACATTTCCATTGGGAAACAAAAATGTTAAAAATGTTGTTTTGAATGTTCTAGGAACGTTTCTTTTGTTCTAGGCTTTCAGATGTTGTATTAGCGTTGATGCTTGGTTTAAAGGATGTTTAAATATTTTTTATTCTGTAACATGTTTAAAATGTTCTACTAATAACTTCAGAATAACATTCTTTATATGATATATAATGTTAAATAATGTTATTGCAATGTTAGTAGTAAATGATATAACTGGATAACTGTTGGCTAACATTCTCTAAACGTTCTCTCAAAGAACGTTCCCTGTTAGATGGGATGGGTCTTAAAGCAGTGCAGACAACATGTGCAATTAAATAACGCTATCAGTAAATGCTAAATATTGTTAAAAACCCACCAAATATCGAGAGACACAAAGTGTCAGTGAAAAAGAACGATTTTTTCTGGCAGATGCTGAAAGCAAGCAAAAGAGTGATTATCTAAAGAAAGACAAAGAACAGTACAGTTCTTATTTTGATAACGGCGTTATGGTATAGGAGAGGATTGTGGAATACGTGACCTGCCATTGTTAAGATACTCCATTAAGGAAATGAGCTAGAACTATATCTGTCTCCGACAGCGGTAATTACTCTCCATTTATATCCTTCATCTATTGTATCCTTCTGCATCATTTCCCTGTTTTTAAACACTCAACGGCCTGATTGTTAAGGCCTCCATCTTCGAACAAATAACCTCGTTTCCATGCAAAACATTTAAGCGAAGCGGAAATGACCTGTATCACTAAAATGCATCTTTTTTATGTTTGATTTTAAAACTTTTCAAGAACATTAAAAAGGCATCTACATTAAAATAAATTGCCTAAATTGTAGGTGGTTGCATCTCTCCTGTTTTTCACCCATTAGCAAAATCAACATCAGTCAGAGAGCGAACTATCGAGAAAGCTTTTATCTCCCTGTTATTTTTATGCGTGTGTGCTGTTTTCATTGACCATAGAGCTAATAGTCTTTTTATCCCGCGTTAAGAGAGCTGTCAGACAATCACTTTGCTTAATTTCATCTCCATAACTTACATATGTATGTGCTCAGTGCTTTCATTAACCTTGCAAGCTGACTGGCGTTAATAATGATTTTGTTATTTGTGCACAGACTTGCAAAATACCTGATGAATTATTCATATTTCATTCCTCCGTTATTAGGGTCTGATGACCGTTTAATCACCTGAACTAATATATAAAATGGATCAATTTATTTATATATTTACTGTCTATTACTGTACATTGGTATCGGTTGCTATTCAGTAAGACAGACACCGGTCTAGGAATTTTTAGGCCGTTTTATCGACTTCGGTTGTAAATCTTTTTGTTGTTGTAACAACCAAAATTTTAACCAGTTAAAAAACAATACAGTAGCTACGGGGGTTAAATCTCTTTTGCGCACAGCTGCCACCCTTCCGAGAAGATAGTGAAAGTTATAAAACTCATATTGCTTATGAAGGATTTACAAGAAGACAAATGAGTCTGGCGTTTTATTTATTAAAAATGTTTAAAATGTCATTTCCATCACAGCAGATACAAATGCAATACGTGATTTTAATGACAGTTCTAAAATAAGTGACTGTATTTCTTTATGACAGCTGCATGTGATGCGTATATATTAATTTCTGGACGTTGTTAGTAGATAAAAGAGATGAAAGTGTGCGATACATTTTAAGAGAGTTTATTGACTAAATCTACAGGGCCAAAAGTGTCCACGTTGAGAAAACACTCATATGTTCATGCGGTCTGAAAAGCATGGCCATCTGTTAAGGGACCTGAGGGATGTAGCATTATGGCTTTAAGACACACAGTGATGAATCAGAATAAGAGAGAAAGGAATTCTGGGAAGGCAGGGTGTATAAATGGCCCCCATTACTACATAAGGGGTCAAAGCTTGACTGGTAATTATGGTTCAGCTGGTCCTTACTGGTAGATGCCTATATAGTACAGCCTATAGTATAAGACCCAAAAGCATCTCAATTGACAACCGTGTAAAACTAGCGTTTATTCTGAGGGAATAACTAATGTTAACATAAATATTTATTTGTATATATAATTAATGTTTTGAAAGCAACATATAAATCACAAATGTTTCATTTTATTATCGTAGATATTTTATTGGTGCCTGTTGTTATTATGATAGCAACACCAGTACATAGGTATGATTCCCAGGGAACCTGTTGTGATAATATATATAGTTTAAATGTGCTGTAAGTCACTTTTCTGTACTGCTAGAGAAAACAGCCTTCGATAATCACTAGTGAGGAGTCTGAGACGGTGCTTTTGTGATACCATCAGCCAGTCAGTATTGTCATTTTACTGCAGGTCTAGTGATATTAGTCACATGACTTGTACGACACAGGTGATTGGCTAAAAGGTGGTTCCAGTGAGCAGAGATGGCTGATTTTAATTTGTCTACCTCTGGATGGGTTCTGCTCCAGCTGAGCAACTGCTATAGAGATGAACTGGAATGCTAACAAATACTGCAGCTTCCTCCAGCTTTCACAGACCTCCAGGATATCAGGAGGTAAGAACATGAGGAGCTGTTAAACAGGCAGACACGGATGCAGGCTTAGCTCCAACATACATACACAATCTCACAAACATACACCCACATGTTTATTCAGAAACCTGCCAGCTGATGCCACACACGCCTCCTGCGTCACTGCATAATTCAACTGGACAGAAACAAACATAAACACTCTCTCTTTCTATCTCTCACTTTCTCTATCTCTCTCTGTCTCTTTCCATATATCATTTATCTGTCTGTCTGTCTGTCTAATCTCTTCATAATCATCTCTCTCTCACTCTGTCTCTCTCTCTCTGTTTTTCTTTCTCCTACTCATCTTTTTCTTCTCCAGATCTATCCATTGTGTAGCTTTCAGTTTGTCTGTCTGTCTGTCTATTCATCTATCATCTCTTTACATACTCTCTCTCTCTCTCTCTCCCTCTCTCCTTCTCTCTCTGTCCATCCCCTGATCTATCTATTGTATAAGCTTCAATAGCCTTCAGTGCTGCTCTAATATCATCTGTAATAACGCTGTTTGTTTGTTCTCTACTATAATGGACTCCATAAATCAAAAATCATATTTTCCTAAAAAAAAATCCCCCACCAGCAAATTAGGTTCTACTTTTGTCTTTCTTTGGCTTTTTGCCCTTTTTTGACTTTGTGTCTCTTCACATAGTGAGATTTTCCTCTGATCATTGGCATGTCATAAGTCATGGGGGCCCCCTGTGAACTATGAGATGTGGCTCCGCCCACACGTAGTGACATCATGTTTGTAGCAGATGTAGCATATCATTAGTGGAAATGGACAGTAAGGTTGTTTGGGGCCAATTTTTGATTTTTTTGGGCAATCTGTCAAGCCTCAGTGACCTTTGGACGTCTTCGACAGCCGTGGCTTAATTAAGTTATATTTATAATGAGTTTTTGTGGTTTATAAAGTGCATTATAAATGTAATTACGATTAACACAAGTGTCAATTTGTACGCCTGTTATCTTCCATTTATGACTTGATTGTTGAGTATCTTCAGTAAATGCAGTTGATTCAGCTGCAGTTAATTCACCATTTTCTTTTGGTCTTGGACAGTCTGGTCTTGGTTCACCAAGACTGCTGCTGACAGTTTAGCTGTGTTTACATGCAAAAGAAAAAAATGTCAAATGTCAACTGTTCTGAAACACAGAACAAACTCTACAGAGAACTGCAGAATAAATTGAACGGAATGGAAATTTCCATCGAGATACTGTGGAACTGATTAAAACGCATATGAAAGTGAAGCAGTACTGACGGAATGAGTTTTCAGAATAGGCGGGTTGTGATGTCACTGTAGACTCATGAATATTAATCAACACTGTCAAATGCTCATTAATATTAATAAGCTCGGGCAGAGCAGAACATTTCTCTTTGCATTTTATTATTATTTATTAAATAATTTGTAAATCATGTATAAATCTCATCTCTGACATGTCAAGACTGAAATGTCAACAATTTAACAACAAGATTTAATTAATTAATTAATTAATTAATTAATTAATGATTTACACAATTAGAATTGTCAATAGAGAACTGAATGACTTTTCTCTACATACGTAAGTTTGGTCTGTTGAAAACGGTGTTTGTTTGTTCTTGCCATTTAATTAACAGCACGAATTACCATTATGAGATCATTTAATTTACAACATTGCACCTGCCAGAATAACACAAGGTCAAATGTGAGGTTTGTGTGCTGTGGCATGTTGGATGCGTAAAGATTTAGCACCTCATGGTTTCTGGTTCGCACATGTTTAACACTGTCATTGTTCATCTCTCTGGATCTTCTGAAGTGTTTCCTGACCTGCTGTCCAAAAATCTTTATAAAACATGCTCGGTGCCCTTTGAAAGCAACATTGTATAAGATACAGAATGTAAATTTAGATGTTCATTGATATATATTGTTTTCAGAGCGTTTAGCCTTACAGTCGTATGCAGTGATTCTTCTCAAGTAAATTTATCTCTTATTAAATACATTTACTGTAAAATAAATCAAAATACTACTGAAAATTCCATTATGGCCTAATATCTTTGAATATATACTCTGATTTGCCTTCTTCTTACTACAGGTGCTGAAACTATATTGAATTCTAGCATCTGTCATCTACAATATGTGCTTTGAATGTGAGCCAACAGATGTAAGCGATATATCTATTATATATAAATTTAACATCAGCCGACAGGAGTGTGTGCAAAAATGCGTTCCAGTTTCTGACATCCCAAAAGAAAACATTGATTCAGCAGGCGGCCGTAGACTCGCGGAGCTGTCTGCAACACACTCCACTTCACCGCGACTCCGTTTCTAACATCTAAACCTCTATAAGAGAGAGAAACAGGGAGGAAGTTAGAAATGAAAGCAGGACAGAGGCCAGAGGGTGTCTTTGAAGCCCGATAAGCTGGTAGGCAGTCAGGGAGTGGAGTGGATGGGCCTGGATGCATTGTGTTAGCCTTGTGTTTAATTATTCATACCTCTTCTCTTTGTTCTCCTGTGGAACTGCCTTTGAGCTCCCTCTGCATATGCTTCTGACATGTTTGTTACAGTCATAATCAAGTACAGTTTGTTCTAGGGCGAGCGAGAGAGAGAGGAAGATCGTTATGGTGGCTTGAACTGAATTGAGTTCTCTTCCTCCAGGCGCTAGTGTGAATGCGCGGTGAACCCAAAACTGCCAAATGTTTTGCGAGGGAAATATCAACCGCGGCCATGCAATGGCACACAACCGGCAGCCTGAGCGAGAGAGATTACACGCGCGTTCACAAACCGACGCGCTGTCTGGCGAAGCGAGAGGCTGATCGCCAAGGATGCGAGGAGAGAGAGAGGAATGATCCAAATGGTAGCGGATTGGTGAGAAATGCAGAACGTGAACTTCAGATCTAATGCAGCGGCCGAGATGACAGCTGTTGTATGAGAAGGGCTGGAAAATAACTCAAGCGTTTGTGTGAAGAAACGATGGCAGAAGAGAGATGGATGACTCGAGGAGAGTTGCTCTGGTCAGAATGATGAACAGGGATGGTTTATTGACACTGAAAGATTAAAGTACAAATGTTATATAAATCAACTTGAGGGTTGTATTTAGAATGTAATGTAAATTAGCACCAGTGTGTGTGCAAAGTGCCCCGTTCTGCTCAGAATGGTGGCAGGTTGTTTGTCTTTCACTAGTTTTAACTACCTGCTGTATTTTCTCATTATGTTTTCTTTACTGCCTGTCACTTTTTCCTTGCTTGATGTAAATTAGGAAGGAAAGCTGTTTCTACATAAGATGCAATAAAAAAGCGTGAGTTTATTTGTGTGCGTTTGGGTTAGAACACTTGCAAATTTATAGGCTGTTAAATTAAGGCTGATATGAGAGTTTGGCAAGCTGTCAGTAGAACATGGTGAAAAAACACGTGGACATCCGAACATCAAACACAGATGTGCTTGTTAAACATTTCATTTTAAAGCCATTTGCATTAATAGTGAGTTGGTCCTGACTTTGAGCCATTAAAACTTCTGGGAACTTCTTGGAAGGCCAGTCAGTAGATGTTGGAACATGACTGGAGATTGGCTTCCATTTAGATTATCGTTGATGTCACATACTGGTGTTGCAACCTCACGAGAAGTTCAATGAGGTTCAGGTCTGAACGTTCTGCTGGTCAGTCAAGTTCTTCCACAATTCCACTGCTGGCTTTATATGATAGTGTCACATGAAGTGTCAAAAGTCCCTGAGCTCTTTGGTCTTCCAAGGTTTATGCATGTGTTAGTTTGTGTTCTGCATCTTTCAGAATTAACTTGCGAATGTTTTTAAATTCAAGTTAAAATCCCAAATTTTGAGATGAGAAGTTAAAATGAGGTAGCAGACAGAATGCAGAACTGCAATTAGTTTGAATGTAATGAATTTATTGCAGTGTGTAATTTTTAAGGATCAATTTAAAACATTTTAGCATTGATGAAAGTTTATTAGGCCAAACTTTAGTTAACAGTTTCAAAAAAGTCCTGAAACTCTTAAAAGGCAGAATTTCATAAATTAACTTTCTAAGCTTAAATTAACTATTTTATGAGCAAGAGTGGAAGAGCACTTCATTTTCCAAAATGCAATTTCTTGTTAATTTTAATTTTGTACCGTTCACTCGTTACAATTCCTCTTCTGCTTCTGGTGGGGTGTGGCCAATTCAATTCAAATTCACTGCTATGAGTAATCGTTTTTCTAAACAAGCTAAACCTGTCAATTATCTCCACATATTTCATCAGTACGGTGTATCATCCAAAGGCTCTGCATTTAAATATTTGATGTTTATGGACGTTGTGTTTAAATCAAATGAGGCACCATAATCCATTGGGGAAAATCTGACTGACAAAGCTCACCAGTCCTCAAGGGGAGAGAGACCAGAGGAACAGATAAAACATAAAATCAGGTAAAATTGAAGCCTGTGATATTTAGAGATGTAACAGCTTCTCTCTGGTCTTACATCCTGTTGTGTTTTAAAATCCCAGTTCTTTTCTTGTCACAGATACACGTACAGTTCGGCTAAAATTTGGTCTTCATCTCAGGCCGAACCTTCAGATGGCTTTAAGATAGAGCAGAAGTACACACACACACACACCTCTCACACTTACAAAAAAATCAGACCAGGCATGCAAAAACCCCTGGAGATGAGCAGGCCTTTTTACAGCAGGATTTTCACTAATCTACTGCAAATGATGAATTAATTATTGTAGGGAAAAGAGAGGACAGAGGAATCGGTAATTACCTGTCAAAATTTGGGATATTACAATGACAGAAAATCCATAAGTGCCTGGAAATATAATCTCTCCGTTTGCGGATTTATCCCAAGTCTCTTTCAAGCAGATTGACAGATTATTGTTTTCCCTGGCAGTTTGTGAATCGTGATATGAGACATGATGGTAATGAAAGGTGCTTTTGGACAGATGGTTCAGTCTTTCATCTCGATTGGACAACAGCAGCATTGTGGTCTTGTTTTGAATGGAATGAAAAGCTGGTTAATTTT